>JASVER010000022.1:4172191-4461291 GCA_030449065.1 Oceanodroma leucorhoa
TTTTTTTTAAGAAAAGCTAAGTCTTGACCTGCATATCTAACACAAAACAGGTTTCTGCCTGCCTTTGTGATGTGTATCTGACCTCGGGTTTTTTTGGCTCCAGGAAAGGAAGAATTATTATAATGTTGCCAAAGTACTGCTGTGGGTTTTTTTTAATGTGAAAACTTACCAGAATTTATCGTACTTCCATGACTGCTTTTGGAAACCAGTAACGTTTTAGTTGCATGTGATAAACTTCTTCAGATTTTAGTCTATGAGAACTGGGTGTGGTTCCTCAAACTGTCTGATCCAGAGAGCTGCCTGGAGGTGGGATATTCCCCTCCCTTTTTTAGGTACTTGGGAATTGCTGTACCTCTACAGTAAGCTTCCCTCTTGAACCTGCTTTGCTGGCAGCAGATACCTGCTGAGTGATCAATACCTATCACCTGATAGAAATGTGAGGTTTTGGGTTTGCTTATCTTCTGTTTTAGAAACACATGAAAAAATCAGAAAGCCGTACCCCTGACAGCATGGAGGAGAGGATGCTGCGGTCAGCGCCGCATGCCTTGCTGCGGAAGCCGATAGCGTTCCCTGCGTGAGCCGGGATCGCGGGATGCAAAAAGATACAGTTCTTGTGGCAAAGGGCTGTGCGATGTTTCCCTGGGGAGCTGAAACCCTCCTCACGAGTCGTGGGGTGGGGATGTATCAGTGTGTGTGATCTCTTTTTCTGGGGTGCCTAGCTTGAAATTCAGACACCCAATTTACAGAAGTATTAGAAACTTGCAGCTGCAATGTGAAACACAGTTCACATTGAAAAATCAAGTTCAGACATCTCAGATTTGGTTCCTCAGAATTAATGGTTGCTTTCGTGACCTTAATATTTCTGTGCATTAATCCATAGGAACCAAAGGAACCATTTGGTCTGGTCTGTGTACTGCAGAACCTCAAATTTCGCCCAGATACCCTTCCTCTGAAGAAAGAGGATGCTGTGGAAGTGACACGCACAAAATATAAAGGCCACAGTTGTCATACGACTTCAGAAAACTTACTGTAAAACTTTTTTAGGAAAAAATAAAAGTAAAATAACAATGTTATACCCAGGCTAGTAGGCTTTGCAGTTTATCATCTGGCCAGTAACAAAGGTAGAAATGGAAGCTAGCAAATTAGTTCATAGCATGTCATTACACCTGGTGCACGTGAGTGCAAGGTGCTCACTGGTGGCTTTTTCGGTTGCTACATCTTCCTCTTCAGACTTCTACAATGGTGTTGAGTACAGATATAGTATGGAAAAAACCAAAAAGTAACGGATTAGACGTGGCTTTAATTAAATCGGTTATTGCACATGTTCAGATTGTTGCTAGCACATTGTATACAAGGCAAGAGCAATGCAAGCTGTTCTTGTAACAAATGCATTRAAGTGCTGTACTATGTGTATGATTTCACCTCATGTACTCTCTCTTCCTTTAAAACTACTGTTTCTTACAAATAAATGAATGTTGGAGATTGGTGAGAAGTAGTAACTACAAAATCAACTTACCTATCAGCTCTGCTCCTGCTGGATTGTATAACTTGAAACACCTCATATGCATACCTAAATGTGGTACATGTATGTACCCTTCTGTTGAGGGTACATAGGAAAAAGAGGAACATTAGAGGATCTATCAACTTTGTATTTATTAAAAAGTGCATTAACAAGGAAGCCAATTCTTAGGGATCATCCTGGGATTCAGTTTTATGTTTGTTCTTTTAACAGGTTAAACCTTGCACCTGGAAGACTAAACATACAGTTCATCTGAGACTGAACCAGAATTACTGAATTTAGGGGACTGAAGATGCTGCTGCTGTGGAAACAGCTGCTCCTGGTATCATTTGTTGGCTGTCTTGGAGGTAACAATATAAAATAATCTCTAAATTGCAGTTTAGAGCTATGCATAAGTCTCCAGATTCCAGATTTGAACTGCACTTCAGGAATAGAACCATGGAGACTTTGAAATGCAGATGTCACATAGAGTTTAGAAATGAAGCATGCAATACATATTTTAAATAATACAAAATATTAACAGTGAATGAATTAAAATAACCTTTTTCCTCCAAAGTTACTACATAGAGCTATGCTTTCAAAGCAAGCAGAAGGTGTTTGTATACATTAAGGATGTTATTAGTAATGCATGCATCGTAGGTATGCTGATTTAATAGCTGCAATATGTGTTTTTCTTTAACTGGAAACTTTACATTCTTGCTGTAACTGGGGATCATTGCTGCAGCTTTTGTCAAAACTTTGTTTACTTTAGAGTGGGTTTATTCACGAGGAGTAGAGCTATGTTATTGCTGCACCAATTCAGCASTTCAGAGGTTTGCTTCTCCTACTCCGCCAGATGATAACCCAGCTAACTCTCAGTGTTTGGAACTTGTGCTGCTTTTCAGGTCTTTTCTCTCTCCTGCCACGTTAACTCTTCTGAGTCATTTTTATTTACCTTATCGAGGTCAATGCTTATAGCAGCAGCAGCAGTCCCTCACTTTCCTTGGTGAYCTCTTCATTTAGCATGTATTCTTCTTGAGCATCCCGAGTAATGCCAGGGTGCGTGTGAGGGGGAGGACAGGCCCCTGTTCTGTCCTCGGGGGCTGACTCTTGGTGATTTTGGTGCACGTTGGCATCRCCAGGGTTGCAAAGAGCAGGCACAGCTAATAGTGCCCAAATTACCTACGTGCATTCTCTACAGAACGGTCAGCGCTACTTTGGGAAGGAGGGTAGTACATATGCATGTGCTTTAATTGAAACATGTAAATCAAATGGTTTATAGCCTGGGTCTGTTGTGAATAGATGTGTTTTCTTTGCAACAACTCTAACACAGGGATGGATAGAGAGAGACCTTGATGCTGTGGCTGGCCTGTGCAGTCACCCGGCTGTGATTACTTACTGATACTGCAGCGTGTGCTGTGCCAGCCTCTTCTCTCATCCCCCTTCCTCCTGTAGCTGGTGCTTGTGTTCTGGCTGCCCTCAGGAGGATTGAATTCCTGCATAAAGTGCACAGAAACRTAACTGTAAGGTATATGGATTTAGCTTTATATGGAAACTCAGAAAGCCAGGATTTGCTTTTAGCTTAGTCAAAAACTTTGAAGAAAGGGAMGCCATGTTGTTAAACCAGTCTGTAAAGTGAAAGGTGCTAATATTGTCTCTATCAAACCCAAACGTTTTTCTACAGAGAAAGAAAATCCCAAGAGACTTAAAAATATAAATTATTTTTCCTGCAGGACTACTTTACAGATTGCTTTCTGAAAGAGGTCTTGGGCATTTCTGACACTGAAACAATCATACAGGACTTGCACAGAATTATTGGTTGAAGTAGARGGGCTTTGTTTTTCTCTCCTTTAAGCTGCTGGGAGCAAAGCTACCTTTTTAGTACTTCTTTTGAGCAGACACTGTCTTGCTGCTGTGTCTATGCCTTCCCTGTGTCAGTCTGGCCCATCCCGCTCCATGGCATCAGCCATGCAATAAGTGTGACTCCCATTGAGCCCGTGGAAATCCCAAAACAGCAAGGGAGAAGGTGGCGGGGAGCTGCTTCCTTACAGAAGGATTTAGAGGTAGTGTTTTGTGGCATTCCTCAATCCCGCTCTTGTACTTCCAGCTCTTCTCTTTTAGCAGCAAACGTGCAGCGGTGGTGCTGGGCGAGGCAGGAGCGTGAAGCTRTGAGCGTCCTGCGTTAGCTCGTGGAGCTGTCCCAGCCAGGGCTCTGCCTCTCTTGTGGGCTGCCTCTGGAAATACCTCAAGTTGAAAATGTGTTTGTAGACTTGAAGGATGTAAGTCCACTCTCTGTAATGTCTGCTGCTCCATCTCTGTTATCATTGGGGAATTACTTATAAGGCCAATTAGCCACTGCTGCATCTGAAATGGCAAAATTTGACATTATAAATGTCAGCAAAACAATTTTTTGTTGCAGAATGTATGTATGTGCTTCTGAATCTCTCATACATAACTTTGGATTTCTGCTGACTGTTCAGTGCAGCTGTTACTCAAAGGAGATATATTATTTGTTAATTTAAATATAGACTAACTAAGCCAAACAATTTTTTTTAAAAGTGATTAGTTGATGTAATGAAAGATTACTGTGGAGGGGAAAAAAAAAAAAAACCACAACAAAAAACAACAACAAAAAAACCCACAAACAAACAAACCAGGTAAAATCCAAACATTAAAAATCATTAGCTACCTAAAGATTTTTTCAAAGTGTAGTCTTGCTGGTTTTGATCTACTGGATATTTTTTTTTGTTATATTTACATTGCAACTTAACTAAAATGTATGAATAATTTTCATGCAATAAATCACTTCTGTTGGTGATTGGCAGTATGCCTGTTATTTGTAGCAAAATGAATGATTTCATTATGGTCATGGTTGTGTTAGTGAGTATTGATGCTAGAAAAAAGGCTTGGTTTTTAATCTGTTAAAAGTAATTTCTTTCTATAAGTTTTTGGTTGATATAAAGTAAGGAAGATAAGGACTAATAACTTTATCTTGCTGTAGTGTTTTGTTACGTTTGTACAGTTTAATAGTTATCCTTTGAATCATAACAAATACCTGAGATACAGGTAATATAAGAGGGGAAGGCTAAAAACCCCAATATTTCATTCATAGATAACATACAGTAAAATATTCTTTTGAAAAACAACGATCACTTTACCCTGATTGAAGTTGTATCTTCAAAATGCAAAGCATGCAAATCTTCTGGCTTGATGTGTTGAATTTAAATATACTCTTTTTTTTTAAATGGAAAAAACCTTTGAGATAATACATGAGGTAACATTCAGACCTAGGAGGGTAGGCTAACTCTTAAATAGCACAGGGTTCTCCTAGTCTCCCAGGCACTGCTGATGTGTTATGAGCAGTAATATGGAAAAAGCTGTAAACATCCCTAGAAGGAAACTTGCAAATAACTACTTGGAGTATGAGCTGCAACATCTGTACAAGTATTGGTGTGACACCCTCAAAGCTTTGCTCAGATCACTTTGACCTCGGTAGTGGTTCGTGTGGAGAAGTACCTAACCTCCTTCTACAGGGATGAAAGATTTTTCACCCATCTGTTGAAGGACTTTTTTTATCCTTTAATCTTCCTTAGATTTTTATTTCATGTCATCTCAGTTCTTTTGCGTCATATTTAAAAGCAACTTAGATGAAAGGAAATTTCGTTTTTGTTGCCTATGAAGAAAGGTAGCCTTAAGGCCCCGGGATGAATGGGAAGGTTTCTTATGTTAAACCAGGTCTGCCAAATGACTTCCTGAAAAAAATGTAGTAATGGATATGTGGCTCTAAGCAAATGTGTGGTTCTAAGCAAATGCAACTACAGAAAGAGACACTATGAGAAGGATGATGTTAGCTGCAAACTCATCAATTCACATCTCTCAAACAAAGTTCAGTATTTTCAATAGTGAAGTTAGCATTGGCTRTCATTGAGTTTGCTAATAGAGAAGTGTTTGTTTTTCAGCTAATTACTTTACTAGCAGAATACTTAATTTCCAATGACCATTGCAGTAACAAGGAAAATGTTGCTAATATTTTGAAGTGCAAATGGTAAGAGCGTCCTCCTCCCGTGTTCATTCTGCTAGCCCTTCTTTGCATCTATTTCAGTTCGTCTCCCTTCAATTAGGGTATGTCCCAAATGCCAGTTTAGTAGCCATGGGGAGTTGGTAGATTGGAGGACCAGCAAGAAGTCAAGTAAAAAGCTATTTTTCACATTGCCGAAAGCCAGATGGCTTGRTGGAGCAGGACTGCTTGGAAGCCTTGAGCACCCATAATTGATATATATCCCTGACGTAACGTTGTTATATTGCTGTCGTGGAGAATGTTGCTTGGAGTCACAGTCGGCACTTGCAGAGACAAGAGTTTGAGCCAGATGTAATTTGCTGAACAGCCTGAATTGAGCATTTCCAGCTGCCTAGCCCATCTCACTCAAAACTCCGTGAAAGGTCTCAATCCTGATATACAGATCTTCTGCTATTTGGAGACTGGGCATGTGTTTAATGCTGACATTACCTGTTTGCTTCAATTGCTTGAATATTATTAGTGGACCTTTGGAACAGCGTGCTTCTAAAATCCACTTGGGAATCCTGTAGTTGAATTTATTTCAAGAYGGATTTTGGTAAGAGCACACTGTAAACATAAAACAAGTCGTTAAACAGTTTAGAGAATATTACTTTTAACTTATCATTAAGATAGATGAGCAGGTATTCTGACAATCTACAGAAAACAATTTTTCTTATGCTCTGCTTATAAGCAAAAAGACAGTTCTTTTAAGACCTGCCTGCAGTTCAATGTTATGAAATAACATCATAGCTACAGAAATGGAGATGCTGCTGGTCTTGGCTTATAAACCTTGACATTCTCTGTCCTGACAGATAATGTATTTCAAACTAGTTCCCTTATTGCAGTGTCCTATACTGAATTGCTTTTCGTTTATCCTATGTGAATCTTCACAGTTCATCAGAGTGGGGATGTCAGAGTACCTAATGAAAAAAAAAAATGGCCCTTGGGTTTTTGTTTATTGATGTATGCTTATATCTGTATCACTAATGATCCTGCRGTCTTTTTGTCCATTTACCTTGGGGAGCGAAAAGGTGATTACTTAGCTTTAAAAAAAAAAAAGTCTACCTTGTTAGGAAAGGAATTTCAAAACCCATACTTCAGTATTATTATGTTTAAATTACTCTGAAGAACAACTTCAAAGATAAAAATGAATAAAATATGCAAAGCAACATGAACAGTTGAAGTGCAAAACTAARCCATGATCTGTGGTGAAGTTATGAATTGATTCCAGGTGTGTTACAACTGCTCCTGACTCCTTTATAGGCTTCCACCCCTCCAGTGTGACCCAGCTGATTTCACTTTCTGTTTTGGTAAGTGGGATAGCTGTTCCTTTGTTTCCAGAATGCGGGAGGATAAGTGTGCTGCGGCCTGTGCTGCGCTGCTATTGCAGTGACTGGTGAATATGATGAAAGYCTAAGATAAATAAGGTAAAAACCTATCACACGAGTGTGCAAACTCACGCAGTTTGCATGACAGCTGGCTTTTCTTACCACTCTGGCTAATTTTGGCTTCATTTTCCTGCTGCAGTTTATTGCACTGCTCCTTTGGAGAGAAGGGCTGAGCTCCGTGGGGAGTGCAGCCCCGGCTGGCACAAGTCCTGCGCGTTTGCTCACCCAGCCTTTCCCAGCAACACCGGTGTGAGCACAGGCATTAGTTTCTTTTGCTTTCTCATAATTTTCTACTGTTTTCTGCTGGTTTATACTGCTAAAACTGACTGCTCTGTTCTCCCTGGAAAGGTATCTTTTTAAAGTTTCTCCTGAGAATTAGAGGAAAAACAACTTTTGAAGGATGTTTGAAGGGGAAAGAAAGCTGTGAATAAAGAGAAAGTTCAARGAAATGAAACAAAGAAAACTGTGTKTGTAAATGCGTAAAATTTTTGTTCTTCAGGAGATGAAAGGGCACACTTCAAACAGTGTGTCCAGGGCGAGACCTGTAGAATCCGCTTGGACTAACTTTCTCTGCTAAGCTTCTAACTCGTTGCCACCGCAAATAGTGTATCCTAACATTATCTTGACTGCACTTTAGATAAAGAGGGCAAAACAAAAAATTACTGCTAAACTTTTTCCTCCAGCCATTACAAGTGTTGGCAAAAAACCCAACCAATCAAACAAAACCACAAACAACAACCAAAAAAACACAAACAAACAAAAAAACCACCAAACCAAAAAACACCACCCACCAAACAAGCAAAAAAGACCCACCCCAAAACCAAAAAAACCCAACCAAAAAATTGTTGTAACATACAGAAACTATTTGGCCTGGTTCCTGTTCTGTCCSTTTACACTGRAATTTGMMAACAGGAGGTTTTTTTGTTGATTTAATGTAGATGAGGAAATAACTCATGTGTTTCTGGTGTTCTGGTTAATTTTGTATTGAAACTAATCCCATGTRGGAGTATATTTGCAGTCATAAATGTGTAATTCTTCTTGGACGTTGGCAGAATGCTAACAATAGCTTCCCCTGTGCTAAACAGATACAGCTCTTAGAAACTTGCAATAATTTTGATTTAGTCTTTGGTGAGGAGTTTCTGTATGGGTGAGAATCCTTTTGTAGGGGGAAAAAAAAATAGCTATCATTACTTACTACTATGACACTGCTCTTGTTAAAATTCAGTTTTCATTAAGAGTTACATCATTCAGACAGAGCCAGTCTGTATCTTAATGCGTAATGGTTTTGCATATTAATAGTAATATCCTTTTTGTATGTTATACATGTGTAGTCATAATGTTAAAATGCATTTATGCCAATAGTGACTGTCAGAATTGTTTAGCTTGGATTGCTTCTATATTGCTAACAAGATTCATTACACTGATAGAAAATTTTGTTTGCTTATTGAATTAGTTAAAAAATGAGGAACGAATCTTAGAGTTCTTTTTTATGAATTGTTTGATGTCATGGGTGCTTCATACTGATCTGGTAACAGAAAACAAAATTGCTACTGTAAATCTGAAAAGGCACCCGTTGTAGATATCCCTTTGCACTTAAACCCAACATACTATCAAACCTAACTACTCCTCTATTACGGTGAACAAAGGATACAGCAAACAGCCTGATACTTAACCTCTGGGAGGTAAGAAATTTGCCCTGCTGCAGGCATCTTTTGCCTGTAAATTGACAGGTGGTGGTAGCTTACTGGAGACCCAGTTTCAGCTCTTGCTGTGAACCAGTGTAAATCTTGCCTCTGCCTCCCTGCTGCAACTCTTGCTTTCAATACAAATACAGTCTTTTTGTATGCTTGTGCTTTAGCATTGCGAGCTTTTCTGTTTTCAGCCTACTAATGGAGCACGCGCATTTCGAGAAAGGCTTTTCAGGGCTTGTTTTCATTCTTTGTCAATACTGCAATAAAAAGGTGAGCAGGAATGGAGAGCGATACTAATGTGTTCACTTGGAATTAAGTGAAAGAATAAATATAGTCTCCTTCATCGGGTTCCCCTGATTTTTCTTTTTAGCTATATATAAACCTGGGGCTGTCCAGGTCAATGAAAAAGCTCTCATTGACTTAATGGACTTTCTCCAAGTTCAGTGGATTTACAGGAGTCTGTATTTCAATGGTGGGCATACTCTTATCAGTTACAATATTTAATTCCTTCAGTGTGGAAAATGCTGTGATATTAAAACTCTTTTTGAAGAGAGACCTTAAATACCTTTGAAGAGTCCCCTCAGTTTCTGCTTTGTCTTCCAAGCTGAAGAAAACCTTCTCTTGAAAAGCAGCTGCTTCTTGCTGCGGATGCTGACTAACCTTAATGCTGAATCCTCACCTCCAGACAATTAATGCTTCATTTCAACAAGACAAATGCTGTCTTTATCTTCATTAATTAAGCTCATCACAGATTTTGTGACATTTGAATGGAGAAATTTTGGCTAGTGGCAATTCTAATTTTTACATAAATTACCAAGAAGAAATTTTCAAGTGCTTTATCCTTCAATAAAATTTTGTTATTGCAAATATTACTGAGCATGAAGGCTGTATATCTGTATTTATACAGTTCTTCTGCCTAGTGCAGTTTAAAGTATAGTAGAATATAGAAAGTAATTCCAATATATTTTGTAAAAGGTTATGGAGCTTGGATGCATTTAGTAGCAACCCCTAACAGAATACTTACTCAAATCTGCAGTCTAAATATTTATTTAATAAAAATGGTGATAACTCCCAGTGCATTGGGACTTCTGTTAGCTGAGTTTCTTGGTAGGTAGATCATTGCCAGGTATTTAGTATTTGGCTATTTTTTGTATGACTTCAGTCTCCCGTCTCCAAGAAAGTAGCTTCTCAAGGTACATAGCTGTTCCTTAGCATGTAGCATGCCTGCCGTGTGGTGAGGGTAGGACAGGAGCCTCTCTGCAGCTGTTTTTTGGGTTAGTGTGGTCAAACGTTGGCAACACAGAGTTTCAGAAGAAGCGAGGTCTTGGAAGTTGTTGCAGGACAGCTGGCTTCCACCCCAACATCAGGCAGCCCTCCTCTCCCATCCCGAGGTGGTACGAGGGGACGCTAGGAGCCGCGTTGAGGAGAGGCTGTGTCATCTCTTTGCAAGCTGGGGTCCCTCTTTCTTCTCTCTTAAAGCATCAGCTTATCTCTTCTTCCCTGTCCCCTGGCAGCAGCTATTAAAGTCATTCTTCTTTACTTCCCAGGCTGTCCCTACTGAAGAGATAAAAGCTTAGAGCTTGGCTGTTTTGCCTTTCTTCTGCTGGTTTGTGTAATGAAATGAAGATAAAGCTTTCACTCCTTACCTGAATAGCCATCCTATTGTTTCTTCTGCCTTTTGATAGCAAACTAGACAGAAGCATCCCAGGCTTGCTGTTCAGCCATCTTCATCGATTAAACTACCTTCTGAAGCATCTATCGTCGGCTATTGCTGAAGAATAAATGATGACCAAGATGGATGAGTAATCTCATCTAGTGTGATAATTCCTGGGGTCTTGGGTACTACCTTTAATCTTCTATTTCTTACCCACAAAATAGACTTAGTGGTGCTCGTTGCTTTGTGAAGGCTGGAGATCTGCAGGTGAGTCATGCTATAGAAATACCAATGTGGGCAGGGGGAAACCCTTTTCTCTGCAAGCAGAAAGGTAAAAGACATTGGGGAGGGGGAACACAAGGGAAAAGGACTTTGGTAGAAACTTGCTGTGCAGAACATAAGCTGTATCAGCCCCTTACTTGGGAAGCTCAGGACACTGAGGGGGAAAAAAACCATATGAAAGTGGTTGTGAATGACAGCTGAAAAACAGGGGAGGTACACTGCGGTTGAAATCTAAAGCTGAGTAATTTGGCAGATGTTCAGGAAAACAGCAGAACCGAGAATAAATACTGTGTTTTGTATTTAAAAAAGCCTTCCAGAAGAAACTGTTCTGATTTTGTTGTTCTTAATGATCATGTTCAAAATGAATGCTTTAGATTTTTAATTTTTGGTAATACTAAATATGCTGCTGCTAGCCTCTTGGACAAAAGCTTGATTTTTGCCATAATTAACCTTTCAGTTTCTTGTTTAATAACAAATGGCATAATATTAGCCTTTAACTTTTCCAATACAGGATGTACATCTCGGTGATGTTATCAGGGATCAGATCACCATTTTCACACTTGGTTTTCAGTAAAAAATAACACAAGGTTGTAAAGCAAAAGCTTAACCTCAACCATATTACTATACATGTTTGAAAAGCTAAGCAAATAAAAGCTCATTTATATTCTTGTCTGATTAGCACAATCAAACTTATTGATGCTAAAATGAACCAAATTTCCATAACTATAAACAGAATATTAAAATATAGCTGTTTAATGTAGCATGATGTTTTTTCCTTCTTGGATGGAACAAATAGTTACGACTTTCTTGTCGACYTTTTAGGAGTCTTGTAACTAAGTCAAAAGCATTTCAAACACATGCCTTTTGGCAGGAATGTAGGCCGCCTTCTAGCCAAGTGCTGCATGCTCTCTTGGAAAAGAAAGCTGAAGAGGACACGTMGGTGAGCGTGTTTGTGCTTGGTTACCCTTTACTCTTGCATAGTCGAGGGTCAGATGTTCAGGGACTGTGAACTCTCTGGAGAAACTTTTGAATGTAGAAACCACTTTATTTGAACCAGCCGCTGGAAGTATTTGTAGGATTTTAATCCAACAGAGGGGAACAGAAAGCCTTCGTGAAGAAGGGGAGGTATGGAGTAACTTTATGCAATGATATASAGTAAGGAACTCTGTATACTGAAGCCAGCTGGATGTTTCCCTGGGGTGTAAAATGAGAAACCTGGAATAGCCTAATGCAAAGGGCGCAGGGCTGTGGGGTTTAAGGAGACCTGGGTTTGAATTGTGATGGCTGTGACCTTGTGCAGGTGACTTAGCAGTTTCCATTCAAATTGCTAGGGAAAAAGTGACAGGGAAAATAATGGTGCTTGCAAGGGTCTGTGTGGAAAGAGTCACAAAACGGAGACTTTCTGCATTATTTTRAATACACATCGAGGTTTGTTTCCATCTCATAAGTGTCATTTTGTTAAGAAGTACCAAGTGTGAGGAATTGGTGGTTTAGCATCACTTTTGTTTAGTAGAGGCAATGGAGTATGTCAGGAGCTTATTTTAAATAAGCAGAAAATTTTGCAACTCCTGTGCCACTCCTCCACCATCGCAGATTGAAGAGGCTCGAAATGCCACCTTGTCCCCGGTGAACTGCGAGTCACGCCTTGCACACAAGGTGCATATACTTTACAAAATAATTCRGTGCATCTTCGGGTGCTCTGCAGCAAGAGGCAAAAAGAATAATGTAGTGTTCATTTGCCTTTGGCAGTTGTTGTGCAATGAGAACTTCAAAATGTTTTAAACCTGAATTAAAAACAGCTTAATTTGCATAGCCGAGGGTAATTAGTGTATATTTTATCCTGGTTCCTCATACAACTATTTGTAACTCTGAAAGCAACATAGAAAATCCCCAAATTGTTCMATATTAGATGCAGTTAAGGGTTCTCCCATGCTTCAGAGGTAGCAGATAAAGGTAGTGCTGTYGGTAAACAACTGAATGGCAAATTTTATGATATTGAAGATAACAGGCAAATTGTTACACTGACAGCCTTAGTACCAGACACGGAATTTGATTCACATTGATGCGAGTGTACCCCAACATATATCTTGCAATGGCATCTTAAAGGAGCTTCAAATCTGCTCCTTGGTCACTTTTAGGAGGCCTTTGCATAACTTGGAAGAGCTGTAGTGCAGATAAGAACCGGTCTTTTAAAGCTCTRCTGTATGTTCAAGAAATTTTTTAGCTAGTTCATTCCAGATTACTTTCTGGTCTTTATGTTGCCAGAGATCATCCGTCGGTAGAGACTTTATGAATTGGGTCTGTTAAGGTTTCATCACATTTCTTATTTTTAAGGTTCACTGTGTAGGGAGATCATACGGTGTGTTATTTAATGAGTCAAGGCGGCTATGGGAATATGTAATGGAAGGAAATACATTTTCCCTACATTTTTCAAAATGTGAAGAAATGTTTATGCTGTATCAAAAGTTTAAAAATGGGACAGATTCATCCCATGATGTTTTGTGCTAGCTGGGAAGCGATTCCAGCAAGCTCTGATAATAGACAGCTTTTTTTTGAGATAAACTACTGACATTAATGGTGCCTTGACTTTTTGGGGAGAGGGGGCGGTGTGACAGTTCTTTCTGCCTTCAAAATTTATAAGAATTGCCTTTGATTGCAGCTGTGGAAAAAACTAAATCTGCATTTACTTACTAGCCTATGCAAAACTATTGCAGACCATAGACTGTGGTTTAAAGAAAGAAAATTACATGGCTGAATCTATTTATATATATATGTATTTTATATATATAAAAATCTAATGATTCATCTCAAATTCCGGATATGCATCCATAGCATTAATGCAGAGTGGGCATATTTCAGCTTTTACAAGAGTTTACAAGTGAGTGACAGTAGTGAGCAACATATTGGAAAATATTACTTCTAATTCTTCTTTTTAAGTTTTTTGGATCTTAACTTGAGTTATTGTATTCTGTAAATAGTATCTGAAGAGAAAATGAAATTACATAAAAGTATAGATTAAATGGAGAGGGGGGAAGCAGTTATTGCAGATCATAACCTTATTGGTTGGGGTGAGAGTTTCAATTCCATTTGAGTTCTCTTCAGTTCTCGTCCTTTTTATGTTGGATTAAGTAACAGTTTTTGTCTTCTTATTCCCATAGCAACCTTATCTTTTTTTTTCTGATGTAAATCTACCTGTCTCTTACTGTCTTTCAAAGCTTGCGCATGAATAACTTGTGAAGGGGGGGGGGGGGGTATGGCGAGGAGAGAAAGCAGAGACTTTCTAGCACAGGAAATAAGGGAAAGAATATTTTGGAGATATATATATATATATATATATATATATATAACACCATCTTCTTTTTACCCAAAGCTGTTTATTATATCGTTTTTTAGTGTAGTTTTTTCATGAAGACTGAAATTTTCACGCTGTTTTAGTAGGTTGTCTGGGCAAAACTCTTTCAAAAAGTTGAAGGCCAACCTACATGCCCAGCCAAAAGTACAGACTTAATGACCTGCAACATTATGGCTATATAACTTAAGAAAAGTGCCACTTTCAGTGAAGATAAAGCCGTGATTTTGCTCCCATGTAACTTGGAATCTTTTAAGAGCAAGTTGGGTGCAAGCTGAGGTCTAGGTGGGTGCTGTGTTGACCCCCGTCTTCGTGTCCAGCCCTTCTGCCTGTCGGTCCATGACCGGTGGCCCACAGCTCCACAGCTGGGAATATCCTGACCTGGGGGAGGGTCTTTGAATCCTCTSTATCGGAGGCATGAGGCCCCAGGTCGGAGTGTAAAACCAGTTTGTACAAAAGGGTTCACGTCCTCTGTTAGTTGCATCTGCTTGCCATTTTAATGCATTAAACAAGGTTGAAAAAAGTAACTGTTGCTTTGTCTCTGTACATCTTTTCCTCATATTAAATATTTCAGTTGATTGGTCTTGCTTAATATAGTAAGTGTCTGAACTGAAGTGCAATGGAAGATAGTGATCTAAATTGATCTGAATCAAAATTTTTCTTCCATAGCTGTAATGGAGATATTTTCACTGTCTGCTGCCTCAATCCTGCTGCCTGCATCTTGCTGTGAACCAGAGGTGCAACCCGGTTGCTGCAGCATTAGTACTGACACTAAGAAATGAGGATCTTCGGGAACTGCAGTTTTGCGTGCACTTYGTTGTTAGTTTTTATTAGTTACTGCCAAAGTCCTGGTGAGAGCAGCTTTGCTACCAAACTTTCTGCGTGCTTTCAAAGCATATTTATTGTCAGTGGGTGAGGAATGGACTGTTTAGTTATTAGCCCATTCATGTTTCATCCTCATAATCCCTCTTGGTCAGTTCTTTAATAGCTATCTACATTTTGGCAATAATTAGTTTTGACTTAAACATCAGTTTTGCCAACTTAGTTATTCTTTGGAGGGCAATAATTTGTTTGCTGAAGTTATTTAGCACACATAGTGTCTAGTTCTCACATTGCAAGGTTTTTGGATGGTTTTGGTGGTGGAGTTTGGGGGGAGAGTTTTTTGGGTTGGGGGGGTGGTTTGTGGCTTCTTTTTTAGATTTTAAAAGCCTTAAAAGTTTTCTTTCAATCACAGAATATACTTAAAGATTAAACCAATATGATCCATTATATTTTTAGATATTTAGACTTAATGCCTAAATTCTAAAATGTGTTTCACAGGAGCCTTTTGAAGTGCTAGCTTCACTTCTATAGGTGGAAGGATTTTTATAAATAACTAAGAATTTTGGCATTTCCTGCCTCCCTGCCCTTCCCCACAGCCCAGGAAAGCTCTAAASAAAAAACGTCTTCATTTTCATTCTTGCAGATTTATTTTTTTGAGTGGTGACTTTCCTTGCACTTCAAGACTGTTCTTAAGCCTCTGGCATATGGCTTATTTGGGAAAACAGAGCTTATATTCACTGAAAAAWCAAAGCATGTCATTGCTAGGGAAAGAATTTCAGCCCTTGTTTTGTTTGTCAGAATTACCCTAATGGGGTCTTGTTAGCCCATTTAGCATATATTAAGATAATACTTAAAAACATCTACATTACATTAATACCACATTAAGGGCCTGATCTAAAGGCCATTGAAGTTGATAGGAACATTCATTAGGAATTTAATGCTTTGATATCTTTCAACTGTAGTTTTAGAACTTACAAAATCAAACATAAAAAATGTTTCAGTCAACATAAACACATCTGTGTTATCTGTGTCATACTTCACCCTTCATGGCTAATAAAACTTGGATTTGGAGCCTCCTTAAACTGAAATAAATACTTAAAATAATAATTCTGAATGCATTTTACAGCAACAAGTTCTGAAATAGAAAAAATGATGTTGCTAAAAGGTGTATAACAAGCACAGTTGTCTTGTGATGTACCAAATTATGCTAATGCTCAATGAATATATAAATATATAGTAAGTTTTAACTGTAAGTAACCCATGGCTGCAACACAATAAATGTCAGATTTAGGCCGGATTGAGAATATCTGTTTAAAAATGTCTTCATTGTGTATGATCTTATTTTAAATGTACTTTTTCAGGGCTCTGATTTGCTGCCAACCTGCCTACTTTGCTTCCTGATGTTTGCTGTTGGTATAGCTACTTGCTAAGCAAAGTAGGTATCTTAACACCAAAGCAATGGAACTTGCAGAACTACTTCTGTTACACTGCATTGCTTCTGTCTTTATTTTTGTATCGATAATGTATTTACGTAAGTGTTTCTAGTAGAATATGGTAGTGAGCAGTGACAGAAAGCACAAGCTGTGAATTGTGGGGTATCTCATTTAATAACCAAGGAAATTCTCACTACTTATGAGAAGAGATGCAGCACCTGTTTTTTATTTTCCTGTTATTACCTCTCTGAGCCCTGTGCAGTGAGAGATCTTCTTTCTTTTTTATGAAACTGTATTTTTTCAGCCCATGGCTTTTTATTAAATTGTAGTTAACGATACACTTTTGAGGATTACATCACCCTACGCGGAGCAGTTTGGCTTAGGCTGGAGATCAATCTGCACATAGAGCATCTGTCACTTAACGATTCTGCTTAGATACCAACAAAAAGATTTGAGGTCCCACTGTGTTTTGGGGGTTTTCTCCTTATGTACATGTCTCAATCTATTAAACTCTTTTCAGCAGCACTGGGATTTGTATTTGTTTTTATAAACGGAGTAGCAGAAGAGCAAATAGGTACTTCTAGGCAGTTCTTTTTCTCCACTCCCGCAGCTTCTGTTGTTGAGTGGTCTGATGCTGAATTTATTAATCTATGCSGTTGCTTGCTCAGGTGTAATCTGTAAATGTTCAGCCACATTTATTCATCCACTGAAGAATGTGCACATTGGTACATCATGGCATATTAAAGGTTTACCACCGCCTGCCACAGCTGTCATCTCTTTGACCCTTCAGTAAACTAACAGTCTTCCACATAATTTTGCTTTCATTCAAGTGTAATGCCATTACTGCGGAGGCAGACAGAATGCAATTCTCTAAAGATCKTGTCTCGTTCCATTCTCTTCCATGGAGGTTAATGTGCTCAAATGATCCCTGCATTTTCTTTTTTTGCTCTCTTGCTGTAAGAAGAGCAAAGAAGAAAGTGCTCTAGATAATCTGTTTGCACTAGCTTTGGGGGGATGGAGCAAACTGGAAAGATGAACTGACCAGTTAGGTGGAAGACTTTTTTGCCACTTGAATTTCAAATGCCTTCATTTGTTTCCTTAGAACTTTTATTTTTGTAGCTTTTTACTAAAAGGTTATACAGAATTTTTTCTAATATTCCTTACCATAGAAATAAGCAAGTCAAAACTTCTTTACCCAAAAACCAGCTAAACCACGTTTAAATGTTAATGACGTATGGGAATAACTTAAGACTTAAGTTTAATTAGTGTTTTGTCCATAGACATGCATAATTTACAAGTGGTACCATTTCAAAAAACACACGCGCACACACAGACCCTCAACTTCATATTAATGTTTGCATTATATTAGTACTTTGCAGACAGTGTGGATAACCTTGTGATCTTGCAGAGCTGATGGAGAGAATGAGAGTTTGTAGATAATGGGCTGAAACTGGTGTCTGGGGGCATCTRTTTGAAACCCTGGTGTGTAAGAAGGCAGCTACCATGTCACTGAGCGCAGTTTCTCTTCATGAACTTATYGTCATTGTGGTGTCTAATGATTTGTATTTTCCTAGTGCTTTGATATTGCTTCTACTGTATGTACTGCTATTTTACTCGGTAATGAAGTTAAACAATCAAATGAGTCAGTGATTTATTGGGTTTCTTGGTTTAGAGGCTGGTTCTACACTGCCAGAGCTTCTCATCTGCTCTCTGAACTCTTGTTCGTGATTTGCCAGTAGRCTTCATCACTCACTCCCCGAGTACCAAAGAAGTGTATGATATGATGCTTTTGATTATTAATAATCTGATATTAATAGTTGTTTTGCATTTCCTTATCGATTGTTCACACTCCCTTGCATTCAGCTATTTTTGAACCTCTGATTTCTTAATACATATCTTTTTATGGTTTTGTTTTGTATTCTTTTCAGAAGAGTTTTTTGAATGTTCAGCTTCTTTGGTTAACAAAATCTAGCATTTTTCTTCCTAGTATTTCATAACTTTAGCTCTTAACATATGCTACTCTTATTTACTGTTTCATCTTTGTGTGTAACTCTTTTGTTTGCTTCCATTTGAAAGTAACTATAGCCTCTCTTTAAGCCAGTTCTGTCTTACCCATCCTGCATTTTTCTTTCTCCTAGCTTTTCTGATGAGGATTCAGTGGAATTTTTACCTTGTTTCTTTTAGAAGCCTTTTCGCCTCACAAGAAATCCATCTTTACTGAAAAAGTTGTCTAGAGATTCTGATCTTTGTCTAAACTGTGGGACCTAAACATACTTCCAGACTCCAGTATTTACTGACTCCATGGCAAGGGTAAAATCGATTTCTCACATCCCAGTGTCCATGAGAAGATGACGATGGTCTAGAGGCTGGAAAAGGGCTGCTATGCATTGCAACTGTTTTCAGCTGAAAGCAAGACACTTAAGTGCACCGTGGTTCTTGTCTGCCACACACCCTGAGTTGCATTGATTTGTCACTTTATAAAGTGTCCAAGTAGATCAAGTTAGAGTGTGTTCTTATCCCAAATTATTGCTTTGTGTAATGAATTTAGTTTATTCCAAGTCATGCTTGCAAGGGTCTCCTSTTCTTCCTCCAGACAATGCAGTATCAGATACCAATTCATTCTGAGCAAGACCAAATGYAATTTTATCATCTATTTACCCCTCTGTTTAATCATGTAATGATTATTGTTCCTGCTTCCTGCTCTTATAAACCAAAACATAGGATTTGTTATCTGCATGGGCATTATACTGCTTGTTTTTAAAATGTCTCTTTATCTGGGTCAAAGCAATGACTAATATTGGAAGAGWGGTTTTGTAACCAGACTGAAGCTCTGGCACATGTACTGGAAAGGCCATTTTATAGAGGATATGAGGGGCAGAAGTAGATGTGGGACAGAGTAAATTTTGGCTTAATTGCAGTGGGTAGACTTTGTCTGTAGTTCTGGTCAGGGTGACTAGCGTGTGTTTGTGTAGCTGGTAGGAACAGAGCAGTTCTTCGGTAGGATAAAAGGTAGTGTTTACAGTACTTTAGATTTGAGAAAATAAGCTATGCCACAGGTTAATCATGTCTTTTTAAGGTGAAAGATCGGAAGGAACTCTKAAATGACCCGTTTTGATCTCCTGGATATTGTAATACAATATTACTCAGTAACCCTTGTATTAAACCTTTATCCAGTATGCAGTAACTTATTGCTGCTTCTGAACTGTCCGCAGTTTTAATTCTAACTTGAGTTTATCTGTCTCCAGCCTTTGGCTTTGTCCTACCTAAGAAACGATACCAGGAGAAGCTCCTGTGAAAACGCGATAGGCAGGCGAGCGGGCAGCGTGCTGCTGAGAGCCGCTGCAGGGCCAGCGCCAGCCTTGCAGGTCACGGCGGTGGTTACCCCTCCGGTATGCCTTCACCCCGCTCTAACGATTCCTTTTATTGACTGCTGTGAGTCTGTTGATGGGAGGGTGCAAGTGTRAGAAAGTTGCTTACAGTGAAAACATATTTCAGCGTGGATAAGTAGAAGTGCTGCAGCGTGTCTCGCTGTGCGTGTTGGAGCAACTGCAAGGATCTCTGCTCATCAGGTTTCCTTAAACGTCCTGCCGGGAGTGCGAAGTCGGTGCTCAGCGAGAGCTGCCATGTACTCGATCCCTGCTGCAGCTCGCCGTAGGTGCAAAATAATTTGACACCTTCCACTGAACATTCAGACTCTGGAAAACTAATTAAATATACTCAGCGGCACTTGAGGAAAGGATAGATTTCCAGATAAGACAAGAAACTGGCTGCTCTAATAGCAGGAAACTCTGGTATGAATCATCAACTCCCCATACTGAGCAGCTCCAAAATGAGACTAGGTGGCCTTGAGATGGCCTTTAGGCTGTTTTTGGTTAAATTGACTCTTAGTCTTTGTCTTTGCTGTTTAAGAAACACCTCCATCAAATTCTGCTCCCTGAAGCTTCCCAGCTTCACTGCATCATCTACTTCTCCCTGTACCTTAGGTATAGGCAAGAAAACCCCTTTCTAGGTCTTCCCCTACACGTGAAGACTTACCAAGAGTATGCCCAAACTCTTGMTTGCTCCCCATGCTTGCTGTTTGTTGCTATTACTCTGTAACGCTCAACTAATGGAGTCTGGCATTGCTGTTGAGATGAGACGGCCTGTCTGGAGTTCGGACCCTCGTAGCAAAAACTATGAAATCCCTCTGGATTAAAAGAATAGGGAGGAGATAGAGGAAGTTAATTGTTTATMATGAATATCATGATCATAATTAAGGGTAAGGGGTTGGCAGAATGAGTTTTATGAGACTGCGGATAAAGGGATTTTAAGAAAAATTGAGGATCGTGCTGCACCTTAGTGTTGGTAAGAGTTGAGGAGGCTGAAACTGGTGGGGAAGCAAGGACTGAAGGGGAAGCTGTTGAGGAGAAGGGGGAGGACAATGACAGAAATGTGTGGGAACTGGATCTCAAGCTAAAGCATCCCAGRCCCCATCAGAGACCATGGCATTGGGACTGGGGATCTCTGGAGCTGGGGGTTTCAGTCTGGGTGGCTGCTTCATGCGACGCGTGTTCGTAACGTTCCTGGTGGCTTCTCTCCTGATAGCAAACGTCCCTCAGTGCCCTTCCCAGCTGCAGTGTCTCCCCAGCCAATAGTGGCCAACACATGCTTCCATCCGAAGCCCTTGGTGCTGAAATCTTACTGTTTCAGGTTTTGTTCTTGGCCAATATTTGTGATCTTTCGCAACCTTAATTCTGGCATATTCTAACTCCAAATAATTGAGTTTGCAACCTCAGTATGTTCTTTTAATTTTATTAGGGACCACAGAATAATGTGTTTGCACAAGAATGCTGAATTAGATTATGCAGTGTTTTTTAGCTTTTGATTAAATAATTTTTTAAGAACTTGTGCTTGTTCACAGGTTGGAAATACAGCTTCATGGGAAGCTTCATCACTTAGCTTTCACCTTCAGTATTCACGAAATTATTCTGCCGCTTGGACTGCACAGTGTCCTGCCTCCTAGAGATCAAGTTACGTTTTTTCATTTTTTTGAGTTTTTATGTGAACCTGGCAATTTTTTATTATTTTAAACATCTCCACTGTCAGCATCAAAATTATGTGTCTTTTTCTTCTATTTTTTTCTACCTTATCTGCAGTAGAAAATACCAGTTTTGCTTGTCAGCTGCAAAGGGCGTCATGGCAAGGAATGCATTTCACTGCATCCCCATTCCCTGAAGTCTGTAAGAAAGTAACTACAGACCATCTGCTTTAGCCACTTTGAGCTACTGTAAAGGAAACGAACAAAATATATTCTGGTTTGCTTTGATGTGTTCCTGAACATCCATTAAGCTACAACTTTAGTGTTGCTGTATGGTGCCTGGATAGAAACAGATCATTTTTCTTATCTGTCCTGTCCTCCTGAGCCTGTTAATGTAGTCTAATCCTAGCTAGTAACCTAAGAGATTTATAGTCATAAATGTTTGCAGCAGTTTTCCAGAATCTGTTTTATGCTGTGGCAACATCTTTGTACTCAGCTACATACTGCTGCAGTTGTAGTGGAGCACCCAAGGAAGAGTGTATTATATCCGTGTTTCAGAAATGTTAGATTTGAACATCACAGAGGCAATTAATGTCAGTACCATATGCTATATTCAGGATACTAAGTCTGAGTTATTTTATTTGTCAGATGTGAAAATTCACTTACCTCTTAAAATTTTTACATGAATAGTTAATACAGTAAAATAWCTGTTCTTCCTCTACACGAACCAGGCAAATGTGCTACCATGAAAATGTATTACTTTTATTTCTGCCTCTGCATTTTTCATCTACCAGTAACTCTGATAATAAAATTAAAAGGTTTAATTTCCTCTGAATTGCTCTGTAAATATTGTTCTTGATAAAGTATTAATTTCTGTGCTTGCACTCTATCCCCTGTATGGCTTACTTCAAGTAGGTTACTGAAATCATGTAGAAAGCCATCTTCTCCAAGTTCCCTTGTACTTGTTATATTAAACTGAASAGTTGAGGGGTAATGTGCCTCACAAACCCATCTGTTTTTAGCTTGAGAAACAGTACACTGGAGAATTATTAAAATAAAAACAAAAACCAGAAATTCATTAGTCTTAGCTCTTCAGGATCCCCAACATGTTAAGTAAAAAATACTGAACAGCAGCTGGAGCTGGAGATAAAACCCAACTGATTCTGGAAAAGAAAATGGCACAGGTGATTTTGGCAGGGTAGGTCATGGGTTTAGGTTTGCCCTCCTCTTTGAGGCAAATTACTCTAGTATTGTAGGTCACGGAAAGGGAGATGGCTTGTTTCACTGCACAGGCCTGCTGGCTGCAAAGCTGGTGGTAGAGGGGCAGACGTAAACAGGTAAAGCTACTTCAGAGTTTTAATCTCGGCAAGAAACGCAGTCTCAGGGTTGCAGAGAGCTTTGGAGAGCCTGGTCCTCAAAGAGGTGGTCCACAGGCTGTGAAAGCTGGAGGCTCACCCTGGAGAGCTGGAGCAGCTCCGTAAAGACGGCGYGGTGTCCTCCAGGGGCTGTGTTTTTAATTAGCTGTGTTGGAGTTAACGGCATTCCTTGTTATGTTTGCAGCTCTGTGTGAACTTGTGCATTTCATATTATTTTGCTTAACGCAGGTAGGACACATATTTTGATGAGAATTATAAATATTTTGAAGGCCTGTGAATATTGGATTTTTATGCTGGCTAACAAGTCAGGGTATTTTTGTGTGAAGCAGCAGCTGTGGTAAGACATCCGTTGATAGGACACTTAGTCATCTGCTGTATCTGTTATTTGTCATCGTTACATCTGTTATAGTCCACATGGCCCTAATCAAAGCAGTGAGGCTCTTTGCCAGGTGCTCCATACCAAGCGAGATGGGGAAGATGACAGATTTTGGTTACCCATATTCTAGCAATACTTCTGGTGACAACCCAGCTATATTCTGTAATATTTGTGGGTGAATCCGTCCATTTCTTTAAGGAAGGTGGCTGTCTTTGGAAAGATAAAGGRGTCAAGTTGGTGGCAGAAAAAAAATCCCGTTGCCATCAGCATGTTCCCAGTGCTTCAAAAATGAACTGTTGTAGGATGGTTTTCATTGATTTATTTATTTATTGAGGAAAGTCTTCTTGGAAACACTGCCACTTATTTAATGAACAAACAAACCTTCAGGTAACTGGACCTAGATCTGGCAAAGGATTTAGCCATCTGTTTATTAAAATGTGAATAGCCTGGTGTTCTTCACCACTAAACTTGCTTTGTGGTCACAAGCGGTTAGTGATGGAGGTGCTTCATAGACTGTTAGGATATTCTTAGGGTTTGTTTTAGGAAAGCTTTAGGGGGGCAAAATGTGTTGCACCTGAGAACTCGGCTGTAGGATAATTTCCTTGAGCAAACGTCCTTCCCTCCTGAGATATTTCTTAAATTACCTGAATTGCTTTGTTCAGTGCTGTGTTTGCCTTGAGTTCAGTGATAATTCCCAGATAATATGAATTTATGAAAGGCATATTTTTTGAAATATTTATTGGAGAATGTCTTTCCTTCAAAACATGCATTTCCCTTACAACGCAATTTTCCATTTCTCTCAGTGCATTTTTGCCAATGCAAAGCGTGTTTAAAAAAAAACCAACTCCCTGCTCGTCAGGTGTTGACTCAACTTTTATGCTATTAATGTTCCTCTACTGCTTTTTTTATTCTGCAGTCTCTGGTCTCTTCCTTCTGTTCCACACAGCCCCCAAAAGCATCTCATCTCTCTCTGTCTCTCTTTCTYCCTCGTTACTGCAGACTCTTCTACCTCTTCCCATGCTGGCATCTCATGTTCACCGCACGCTGATACATCCCTGCCAATATCTTTTTAGCTTTTCCCAGTTGTGTTTATACAACACAGACTTTGTTGTATGACTTTTAAATGATTCTCATTTAATTGCTCTAAGAATGTTTAGTTCTTTCCTGTTTCATTTTTTGCTGCACCCCAGATGATTTAAGGGGAGGTGAAGAGTTTGAGAGTTTCGTAAATAAGTTCTTGGYGCTGTTCACAGCTGGCTCCGGCAGCCTGTAGTCCCTGCACAGCTCGCTTGTTAGGTGTTCTGCTTGCCATGTAATAGAAACAACCGGCAGGGTCTCTTCCCTCACCTGCTTGCTCTATGTAGAAGTTTGCTGCATTTTATTAGCAATRTTTCTATGGGTGCGAGATACAGACTCAGATGGGCTTTGCTGAATGAGACTAATGTAATGTGAGCAGAGACGGGAGCARTATTTCAGACTAAAAATTCAACGTTGTCTAAGTAGTGCTTTGCGTTGTGAATAAGAAGTGCCTGGAAGGGTGGGAGGTCGTTTCTGCTTGCCCTGTCCTGGAGCCTTTAGGGCATGAAATGGCCGGGCTGTGTTACTTGCCGTGCGTCAGGGCTTGAGGGTTGAGACCCGGAGGAGCCGTGCYGCTGTCCTGGGCTGCAGGAGGACACCAACTGCCCTGGAGCTGCTCCTCTCTTACCAAAATGGGGTTTTAAACATGCTCTGTAGTGTGTGTAACCCCCTGTACTGTTACCTTCGTACAGAATAAATGTCATACTATAAAATGAAAGTTCAGCAGTGTGTCACAGCATTAAGAGATTTTGTAGAGGTTGCTGTGAAATTGTATTAATTCCCTGTAACAGCAGCCTGACAAAAATGAAACCGTGGAGATGGTTCCCCAGTAGCTGGTGAATCTCTTCCGGAGTGACAAATCATGCCGATTCTTTGCATGCTTTGAGTAATGTTCACTTTTGCACTGTTAACATGATTCTCCCCCGTCCCTTACAACCTCCAACACTAATCCAACAACCTTCAACCTCCAACACTAATCGATGATTACGGAGGTAATACTTGGTCTCATCCCTCCCTCCCACCCCAGCAGGGTTCTCCCAGGCTTGATCCGAAGCCCAGGGAAGGCAGCAGAAAGTCTCACTTGCTCCATGTGCAGCTCTCCTATGGTTTTTCCAAGTGCTGTATGTCTGCAGGCAGTGTCTTGGGGTTAACAGGCTGTGTAAACAGCTRTTCTGTTGAGCGGGTGCAAGTATTTTTAAGAAACTTAAAACTATGCCAAGTGTACACTCAGTTTGTGGTATCTGTCTAAAGAAGTATAAAATACATGGTTATGGGAATGCCTTGGTACAGCCAATTTTGGTATGTAGAGTGGTGGGGAAGAATGTAGGCGATATAGGTGATGGTGAAGAGTGTGGTTTTTTTTTTTTTTTAGGTAGTTTTGGTGTGTGTGGGTTTTCGTATGGGGTTGTTTGGTTTTTTTTTAAGAAACAGATTTGTCGTATTCCATTTTCTCCAGAAGTTGTAATTACCGACATAGCTATTACAACACACTGAGGCTGTTATTTTTTCTTAAGAGCTGAGAGACTGGTATTTCACTTCTTCTTAATAATGTGACTTTTACCAGGGCGAGCGGGTTGTGAATTAGTACTTCATTACATGCTGACATCGAACAAAGTCCCCACTTCAGAATTACCTATTCAAGAAAACAGTTAAGATTTGGTTGTCTGACTCATTTAGGTACTTGAACATCCTACCAGTACAGAATTATACATAAAGTACGTTTAACAAGTTCTGCTGCTTTGAATAATAATGAGTCTAATGAAGTAATGGAATGAATGTTTTTGTGGCTCTTAAGGGGCAATTATGTTTGTAGAGCATGAACCCTTGTTCTGCAGTTACCAAAACATGGTAGAATTTGCTCATAAACATGTGTTGACAGTAAATATCAATTGACGTAAGTGTAATAAGATGCTTGGGTGTCACCRGACTTGGAGTTGGGAACCTACTGAATCCTGCTCCTCTCCAGGGAGTGAATGTGTCCTGTGCATTACTTCTAAAAATAATAAAAAAATAAAATAAAATTAGAAGTTGGTATGATTTCTAGCACCCTCTACTAATCTTATGAAGATCCTATGTACAGATACATGTGACTAGGAGTGAAACATCACACAGGTTTCTTGGCACAACGTGATACAACTCAGTGCTGCCACAAGCTAGGAGTTGTGTATCTGGAGCAGTTTTGTCATAAAAAATTCTCTGGATTTTTTGTAACATGGTGTTCTAAGTCTTTTTTCAAAGCATAAGCATAATATTTGATCTGATCTTGCATGATCCGTTTGCTTACCTTCCTTGATTATGCAAGATTACAGAATCCAGAAACATTTGAGAAGGTACTTGCAGTGAACTGCAAAGAATGTGGTCAACAGACATGCATTCTGCAGGTGAAGATTAATTTTTTTTATTCTTTCTCGCATGTTGACATCAGGTGAGAACAAGGTCTGGTTTACCTTATACAGCTGCTTCAGGTAGTGTATTCTCTTCCCCTCGTGAATTCACAAACCCGTGTCTTTTAATTGTCAGGGGTATCACATGAACTTTTAAATGCTTCTGTTCCAAATGCATAAAASAGTTGTTACAGGCTAGAGGCAGTGAAAATGATGCTCATGTTACTGTTACTCCATATTTTGAAATCTTTCTTAGCAACGTGCTTGAGACTTAAAACTTAGCTTATTAAATGGAAGGAGAGAACCCAATGGAATATGCGGTTTTCATATCCTTGCTGTTTGTGTGTGCAACAACACATTTCATTGTTGTCCTTTTTGGGCAGAATAAAAGACTTTTTGATAAAGCTGAATTACTTTTCTTGCTCCGTTTTATTGCAGTGGCATGTGTATTTCAGTTGATGTAACTTTATGTACTTGGTACTAAAGCAATGAGGTAAATATATATATTAACATGGGAAGGGAGAAGAGAATGCTGTTTCAGGAGACAGAAAAGTCTCAGTAGCTAATTTTAAACTCTCTTCTATATGGCAAACTATAAACAGGCAATAAAAACATTTAATTTGCAAATTACACAATTCTAGATTGGTTTTAAGTTGAATACTTTTTTCTTGTGTAGTCAGGTTTTTGTAGTATTTTAACCAAAATATTTTCATCCTTATGATTAGAGACTTTGCCTGGCGTAGTTAAGTAATAAAGTTGCTCATTTCGTACTGGGATGGTACGATTTCAGATGAAAGGAGATAAAAGTGGGGTGTAAGAAATCATAATAAATGCAAGTAAGAAGTAGAAAGATGTAGGCAAGAGAAGCTAGTTAAAACACTTTACTTTGACCAGTTTGAGAAAGTAGATAAATGTTTTAAAAATTCGATGATAAGACAATCTGTAGATCAGCATATAAAATGCAGAAATATTTCTGCATGTTTCTGCCCTTTTCTTTCAAACAAAACAATGAGATATTGTCATCCCATGGGGCACTGAAAAGCGAGTCCTGTTCTGACTCATCGCTTCTCAAAACCATCTTCTGTCCTCTTCTTATCTTCATTCTTTGTTTCCAGTTATATTTTATCTATTAAGACGTTTCAGCAGGATAAGAGCCTCTGATTTCAGAGATACAAATCGATCTGTAAAAGTAAACAATCTTTTCCATTATTTGCCCAGCTTTTACAGTATTTTATTTACCCTGTCCGTTTTCTGAGAAAATAATGTTCCTTCCCAATGATTTCATGCAATAGCAAGTTTTGTTAGAAGATACAGCACTACTCCCTAGTGTTATTGCTGTTAGGATACTGGCTTTATTAAAAAAAAAAAAACAACAAAAAAAACCAACCAAACAAAAAAAACCCCAACCCTAAACAAACAGACAAAACTGCCTAAATTAACTAAAAAAACTTCAAAAAGAAACAATCTCTCCTGCTACTCTACCAAGCGTGACTGGCTTTGACCTTTAATATTCCGAATATGCTACAGATATGCCTGCAAATCAGACCAGAATCTTGTATATAAGCAGCAAGTACTTTCCAAGGTCAGAGGTTTGGACTTCATTGTCCAAATGTATAATGCTAATAGAGAACTCTGTTACTGTTTTGCATGGTGATTTTTAATTATTTTCAAAGTGGTGCCAGACAATGTGTAAAGAGAATATACAAGTATATAAATGAATTAAGTGATGATATTTCTGCAGCTGTGTGATTAGTCTGGTACTTCAACCACTCTAGAAGATAGGACAGAGAGCTTCCTGCTAATTAGTGAAAAATTATTCTTTTATTGTAGTATGGCTCACATTCCTCATTTTCTGATGGATTCTGCATTGCTTCTTGTTTCCCAAAAAACTATTCCCCTGTGACAGCAGTCTTCACCTGCAATCAGTGATTAATAACTTCTGCAGTACAAAATTGCAACAGATCGGGCTGCAGAGCTGCGGTGGGTCCCTGCTGGGTCCCTGCGGGGTAACGAGGACGTGCCTTTCCGAATGCCTCGGCGTGTCCTGCAGGTCCCATCCCTTCCCAAGGTGCTCCCAGCCCAATCCCATCCTGCTCCTGCGGTGTGTCGGGCAGCTGAAAGACAACTGACTTTCCGAAGGACTATGTTTGCAATAAATGAACGTACGTGCTTAGAAAGCAGTCATGAACCAGTTCATCTTAATTACAGAAATGATAGATATTGTGTAAGATTTATGACTCACGGTGGTTGTGATATAAGAGGGCAAAATTTGCTCTAAATTAATTTTATATGTTAAATAGATTTTTTTCTGTACATTTTAAAATCCAAATTGCATAGCTATATTAATTCTAGTGTAGAATAGCATGTCTCCTCTTCTCTGAAGTACCAGCTGAAAGACCTGAACTTACTGTGTGAGTGAAAACGTGGACCCTGACATGTATCTGCACGGAAGTTCGGTTGGAAAGCTGAAAATGGCCCTTTTAAGAAACCCTTCTATGAGCTTTATGTGCAGTAACAAAGAATAATAGAACAGTATCTTATTGCAGCAATAAATGTATTTTTTTAAATGAAGCATTGAAATTCTAATCACTCTTGCTCAGTGTTCTGACTGTAACAGCTGTTACTTTTCAATATTAAAAAATACTATATTTTGGGAAATAACTACTGTTGGTCAACTCACTACTCCTATTATGCTTGGTTATAAAGACAGCCTTMTTTTAAAGACTGTGTGTTAGTATCCAAAGTTATAAAGAAATATATTTTTTTTTAAGTTGTCTTCTGTTTGGTTTTATTATGCGAAAATACATGGTTTATTCATGGAAAAATCTTTCTTAGTGTAGAACCACAATCTTAGTTTGTATTGAATGTTATATCCAGCTTAATTCAAGGATATAATGAGGCCATACTTTCTTGGATCTGGAGTCACCAGTTAGAGGGAAAGTTAATATACATTTATGATAAAACACTGCTGCTCTGTAGTTTTGCATTTACGTATACTCGGTAGCATTTACTTCCCCTCTTCCACAGCTTAACACGATCACAGAAGACCTGAAGCCAGGCAGAGCAGGGCGCTGGGTCAATACGCCGAGGTGCAAAGCGCTTGCCTTCGCCAGAGCTTAGCGACGTTACAAGGGATTCTGCTGCAGGGAGATGGTCGAGCGGTTTCTTTTCTGTTTGAAAAGATATATATCCGCGTGCTGAATAGCTGTGTTATTAGCGTTATTTTACGGTTGGTTAGAGGAGCTCAGCAGGATCTCGATGCTATTTTCATCAGAGCCTTCATTTCAGAAGAAGCAGCGGCTTAAGGACCTATTTTTAAGTTACGCTTATGACTCCTTTTTGGTTATCAAAATTAGGGTAGCGTAAGCCCAGTATAAGAACAAAATTAGCCATAGGATCTGTTTAATTATGTTCTCGTAAATTAGTTCACGTCAGTCCTAATTCTGTCATCCTCCCTCGTGTTGAACAGTCATTTCTTTTGCACCTGATCCACTGAAATCGCTGAACTTAGTATGCAACTGAGAGATGTGATATCAGGACTTGAGAACTCTGAACTCCTGTATATTTAGTCTTCTCTGTTTCCTAACATGCAACTCACCTTTCTTTCAAAAACAGATCTTGAAAACTCCAGGACGAAAATGAGAAGCGCGGTGTCAGTTCGAGAGGGGCAGGGAGTCGTGCTGCTCTGCGGACCACCCCCCCGGGCGGGAGGTAAGGGACCTTCCAGGCTTCGTGCTTCAACCAGAGCGGGTTGACTGTAAAGTGGAGTATCTCCCTGGAAAGGCAGAAGAGAGATCCTTCAGAGAGAGCAAGAACGAAACCTGGTTTCTGAAGTAAACAGAGAGAGGGAAAACAAAACCAAAAGAGGGGGAGGGAAATACTTACGAGGATTTACTTTTATCTTGAAATGCCTTTCTAGCTCCTAGTAATGTCTGTGCACTTAACATGTCTGATTTTTATGATATTTCCAGTAATTATTTCCAGTAATTAATTGGGTATCTTCTGGAGTTAAATTCTGCCCAATTTCACAATTGCCGAGCCTCGATGAATCCGGTTTTCTCTATGACTAGACAATTGCAAAGAGTAGATTGTTGTCTTTAATTATGCTGGTATCTGCCTGTTTTCTTGTAATCAAGATATTTGATAGTGTAATGTAATGATACTGGCCTAATTTAAAACACTACTGTCTCGAGGGGGGTAAGAAAACGGGATATATGGATTCTTGGTGGACCAAAAGTTATCATTCATTCTGCATCTTCAGTCTTTGACTAATTGCTATTGAGCCTCAAGTAATATTTGAAAGTAACTGGGTTTATTTGTTTTTAATTGATATGGAGTCTCATTATTGAAGGGCTGTGATGTTAACCATCAGATTTGATTGCAAAGACAAGGTAATATAAGCTAAACATTGAATACAATAATATAGGTATTGTGGCCTCTTAAATTTGACAGAGTCCAAGCAGACATAGCCATAAAGTGGCAATTTTACAACTGTCTGAGCTTGCAGAATTTTTTCTCTCTCTAAACTGATACATACTCTTAAATCATCTTTATAGCCTTACAACAGCTTTGTCTTTTCAGCTGCTGAGAAAATAGGTCATTCTCCCAGCTATCTATAAGAATTAGAATGATTAAATTTTGCTTCTATGTGCAGTCCAAAGTCTGAATTACCCCAGCCATTCTTACACTTTCATGCTATACATGGTTATACAGCCAGAGGTGGTCTCCAAGCTGGCTACAACTCCGCACTGAGTGTGCAATGTTTAAGTTTGAGGTGTTAAACATGAGGTGATACAAAACATGCTCATATTGCTAAGAATGGTGGTTCACATCAACACATGGAAGAGGTGAGAATTTCTTTGGCAGTCAGCAGATGGGATATGATTGACACTCCCCGCACTAATTGTGTTATTCATGCAAAAAAGAGAGAGTTGAGGGCTCCCTGAATTATCAAATGGAATTGAGAATTGGTACTAGAACTATTTAAAATCCTTGGATTCGTCTAAGAGTTGGAGGATTAACCATTAAAGTTTTCAGAAGACATGGAGCAAGGTGGAAGAAATCCTTCCTCTTCTTTCTTCACTAAAATAAACCTATAGCATGGTGACATCAAGCATACAGTGCCTCTAGATCTGGCACGGAAGGATGCAGGTCAGTAAGTCTTAGATAAAATACCCATCCATTAAGCAGAAGTAGTTTGTTAAGAATAGCAGGGATGGTTTAGGAGCTCACCTGGCCTGAGGGCTCTGAGGGCTGTTCAGCCCTTTCCAGATCGGTGATCTGATTATTTTTATTTCTTTTTTTTCTTTTGATTCTGTATTTGTTGCACTGAGCTATCAAATAATTTCAGACAACACTAATTCTAAAAACTTTCTCAAATACCTTGTTTTTTCTTCCCCTTTAGCCCCTGAAATATTGTTCTTTTCTATTCTGCCGTGTCATGCAATTTCTAAGTTCTTGCTAGCTTGATGGGGATTTGCACTTATTTCTTACATTCCCTGGAGGAGCCTAGAAGAAGAGACTTGATTAAATTGTGATTATTCCTCTATGTACAGAATTCCAGTTATAGTAGAAGCCAATGTTCATTCCAAAAGAAATGCCAGTTCATAGTATGGAAAAAAGAAATTGCTTCCCTTCTACAATTCGGCGTATTTTTTTCTTTGCTTATCTTAGCCACAGATATTTACATAAGTAATATGAATATCCCCTTTCAATGGGGAGCAAATTATTCATGCAGTTAAGGGTACTTTTGTCCTTTTGAGTTCTGCAGTTCCAGTTCCATCAGGGTATGGACATCTACCATTGAAACCAACAATGAAACTCCATTTAACTTCATACACATCGGCTCATATGCCGAGCTTGTATTTTAGCTTTGTTTCTGTGATGGCTGTTGGTGTATGGGGGGAGGAAGATGGTGCTCAGTATTTCCAGTTGAGGGTGCACAGATCAGTTTTATATTTCTGTCGTTAAACATGAGCTGTATCACAAACCACTCCAATATTTATTTTCTTTTTTTTTTTTTTTTTTTGAGTTAGTGCTTTTTCCCTTTTTGGCATTCTCTTTTTTAGCAGTCTTGTTTGAGATTTACTGAATGGGAGATTCAATGAATGACTGGCTTCGTGTGTGAAGACTTTCCCCCAAATATCTTACTAATTCAACTGTTTTTTATGTTAGATTATGTTAAGTTGCGTTATAATTGAGCAGTGATTTTTGGATAAATAAGATGGTCATCTGTCACTGTTCTGCATGACCATACCTACATATATAATTTGAATTCTGTTACAAGGAACCTGTTAAAATATCCTGATTTTTCCACAAATCAGTAAATCATCTCCCCCACATAGTCGAAAGATAAAATGACATCTGAAATTGATTTATGTGGATCTCCTGCTATCTTTTTCAACTGTTACAACCATTAAGTTCTACTGAACTCTCTACAGCTATTTTGACTTTTTACTGTGTTACTGTTATGTCTTTGATAATTTTAAAGGTCTGTCAATACAACAAACATCTCAACACACAAAACTTAATATTGGACACACTTAACATGCAGCGGGTTAAAAAACATTCATGCGATGCTAATTTTTTGCTTTCTGCCAAGAATGGAAAAGGCTAGACATATGGAGATCTAAAAATGATTTTTCTCTGCTATTGATTTTGTTCCAAAATTGGTATCTAAGGAGTGACAAAGCCCTGAGTAAAGCAAATCCACAAGTTCCTTTAGGGTTTTACCTAYTGTTACTACTGTATGCGTATCTTGATTATCATGTAGCTTGTCTTAAGATACTATTTCTATTTGCTAGATAGTGTGATTTSTATTTGTTTAGTACAGTCAGTTTTACTAATCTGACATTGATTTTGGATTTCAGGAGATGTTACTAATTTATGAGGTGTATTCTGTTCATTCGGAGAGGAGTAAGCAATAAGCCATGGTCCTTTTATGTTGGCTGTGGTAGTTTCAGGGCTGCTTTACACACAGAGAAAAAGATGATTTTTGATGGTAGAAGTGAAGATTTGCTTGATGATTATTCAGACTTTTCAAGGAATTCAGGTTTGCCTGGAAAAACTAGGTACTAGTTCTATGTTGGTGGATATACTCCCTGTTATCTTGTTACTCTGAGGAATATGACCATAACCCACAACAACTTAAGTAAATTGCAAGAATGTTGTGGAGCCAACAAGCTGTTGCTTGGAAATTGCAAGGAAAATCTACTTGTCTTATATTTATGATTAGCCTTGTGTGTGATATGTGTTCCTATTTCATGCAGTATGGCAAGGATATTTCTATATATATAAAGCAGCAAGAATATGTCCTCCCTTTTACTATCATGCCCTGATAAATGTAGACTTAATCGATAAATGAGACCATATTTGCAGGATAGGGATCAATCTAGCTTATAGCTTATTATATTAAAGTTGTGACATGCTGGTTTGAAATTATATTAGATCATGGAAAAATAGATCCCAATTTTATTGCTCAGTGCTTGGTATGACAAATATTGCAGTGAATAATGTCATGTCTGTTGCAAATTAGTATTTAGACTTGCAGATTTTTGCTCATGTCTCTTGTATTGCCATTTGGAGACCTCCAAGTTCCAGCAAGACTCTGATTCATGAATAACATGGCATGGAARGTATCTCAGATGCCAGAAATATTTTGATGCTTTGATTATTTCTTTTCCACAACTCTTGAATATCAACATGCTATTTTTCAGGGAACTGTAAATTGAATTGATTTTACTTATTTAGCTTTGGAAACATTTCATATCCTTAAAACAAAGCAAAACCAAACTGATAGAACTCCAGAATACAGTTTCTTTTCTACTGCCCATCTGTGTGTTTTCAGGAGGTAGAAAGCATCCTGGGTTTGCACCTCTACTTTTTGCTTTTGTTGCAGGTTGATGACACYCATCTGGGCATGAACAATAAATCATACTTGCAGTAGGCACGTTATGAGGTTTTTGCACAAGAGTGCATTCTAAGGAGACTAGTACGTTGAATATTGTAAAAGCAGTGGCCTTAAAAATGGTTCCATAGTGTTCTCGAGCTGTTCTCRATCTGCCAAGGAGAAGTGGTATTTTTATTTAAAAGTATATTTTGCAATGGTCCTGCTGGCGTCATCATCATCTGCACAAATTTCAGCTGACAGTTTGAAATCAAATGGTACCGGAGAGACACTCACATTTGGCCATATGAGGGTACCGGAGAGACACCTACATTTGACCATATGAGGGACAATAATACACGTTCGCAGCTGGATTTTACAATGATTTCTATCTACCAGAGCATTATYTTCACCACCAGTAACAAACCAGTGCTACAGAGACACTATCTCTGTTCTGCACTTTTTCAAATGCSGTCTTTCTAAAGCACTTTTTCTTTTGATAAACCTGTGTTCCAGGCTGAAGTGAACCAGACTAAAATTAGTATATCGTTATTTATGTATTTGTGCAACATCTGCGGCTACTTTACACTATATGTTTTTAAGYTAGTGTGGAGGTGTATAACTAGCCTTGTAGCAAAAGATGCATGATTCCAGTCTGGGAAAGGGCAAACTGGACAAGCAAGGTATCACTCCAGTTCTTACAGAACTCTGTTTAACACCGTGTTTCACTATGCACATCAATGACACTGAACATATGAATATATTAGTATTTCTATTTTATTTCTTATATATTTGGTTTTCTGTCGCTTTTGTAAGTCTTAATTGGAGAGATGTATCTAGATCGTGAAGGGATAGCTTCAGAGCCAGGTAGTCAGTAGAGCATAAAGCCTGGAAACATCTATGATCAGTAATATTAGATCTCATAAATTTTGCACTACATCTTGAATACCCATTGCAAAATTATTATGGGAATATGGCAGCTTTTTGTCTTTTTTTTTTAAGGAAAGATTTAGTCTTCAATCCTTCATATATATATTTTTATATTTTTTTAAAGTAGCATTCCCRAAGATACAAATCAGAAAACAAAACAATATTTTTAAATCTCAGTATTTTAAAGCTAGTTTGCTCGTTTCGTAAGTGGGGGGGAGGGAGCATGTCAGAAACTATAGCCTGTGCAGCGAGGGGTACAATTTCACCTAAAGCCCAAGGAGGAGTTTTGCATAAGATTGGATCAGCTCCTGCTGGCTGCAGTACCTTTGGTTTCCACTAAAGATTCACTAAGATCTTAGTACGTGTAGTAGCATATATAATGTGGGCTGTTGTGGGAGAGAGCAGAGAATAGAGCAGACTTTGACGGGACCAATACTGCATAAGTTTCATCAGCAAAATGTGTGTGGACACTCCAGAAGACCTCAAAAGACTATGAGATGTGCACTTTATTGCYGATACCTGCTCTCATTAGCCCTCTTTCCTCAACCTGGACAAACTGAAAGAGGCAGCAGTATACAATACAGTATAAAATACAACAGTATTTTAACGGGCGACTGTGCCTCTTGGTGGTGGGATATTTGTTGGAAGAAGGGGGGATGGAAAGAAAGAGGGAGAGATGGATTAGGAAGAACCAAATTGCTTTTCACTTAGCTAGTCCCAGGTATCTCRGGTGTGCCCTGGGAAAAAGAGGAGAAAATTGGAGCAAATAGTTGGGTTTGGCCTTCTACCAAGATTATTTTTATCCCTAAATTGTTACTATGGGGTTTTCTCCTCCAGCTCCTTATTGTCTTCCCTACTAAAATATTTGAGTTTTTCTTTAGAAACTCAGTAATTAATTAGGAAGAGACAGGAGGGAGATGGCTGTAGTCCCAGCACACAGTCATAGCTGATCATTACACTGGTAACAAGAGCATTGAAAGTAATTTTTGTTTTTCACAGGGGTTTACCGAGTACCTTCTCCTAAATTGAGTGCGAGCCTACCAAATGAAATTTGTCACTAATTAATACTTCCACCTATAAACTTTAGTACGTTCCCTTGAAAATTTACACTTCGGTATTTCCATTAGTTTCCTTTAGTTTATCTCACTAATATTTAACATTCAGAAGAAATCAGGTGTGTTTTAGTTGAGCAATAAGCTAAACGATCATCTTTTTATCCTCAAAATTATTGTAGGCAGGAAGCAATTTAAAATACTTTCAACTATTGAAAAGGCACAACAGAGTTGTTAGAAATGCTCTGAGCAATTAAATGTAAAGTTCTAGGGAGGTGATTAGAAGAACAATTTGTCATTTGAAATGGATATGGCTAATGGGTATGTATTTAAATATTGCTTCCCAAAGCAGTTTCTTACTTTTCTGCATACTTCCAGAGTACGAACAATTTGATCGGAGCCAGTACGGTTTGAATGACACAGCTAGTCTGAAACAATTAATTCAGAAATGTGATAAAGAGAAACTAATCCATCATCCTGCACAGCTACAGGGGAAACGAAATTGGCTTTTTATTCAGCACTGGAACCCAAATGTGGAAAAGCATTTTGTTAGACTTCCCCATTGGCATTGGATTTCCTTCGGAGCACCAAGGAACATTTAACCTGCCAGTTAAGGAGCACTTCTATATTACAAGGTCACGTTTGGTTTGAAACTTAAYGCCAGCTGATGGTCAAACCCCACGAGTGACAGGGGGGCGGAGGGAAGGACGGGCAGCAGGCAAGGAAAACGTACTTAACATGAGTTCTTCTGTGGTATTAATAAAGAAATAACGCTGCCGGTCTTGAACCATCTGTGTTTCCCAAGGATGAGCTTAGAAATGTTTACGTTCACAATGGTGTGCTTTGCTTTTGGCGCTGCTTTGAAAGACTTGGAAAAACTCTACAAATTGTCAAGTATAGAGAAAAACAGACCTTCAGTGGGCTGTTTTACATCACCGGAGCTTTGTCACTTGTGGTGGCCGTGCAAAGGTGACAGACTAGTGTGTGCAATTACTGCTTCGCCAGTCTGTGGTTGTGGTGTGTGTCAGGGGCAGTAGAGAAAAATACAGTTTATGCTGCAACTGTGTTTAAAGAATTGCATCTTTTTTTACATCACGCTAGCTCATCTCAAAATGAGAAGACAAGTGGMCTCTTACCATATTCCATTTAAAAATGAAAATTAGATGTTAGCCTGAAGTAGGAACCTTGCAATTTCAGCTAAAACATTTCAGTATTCTCATTCGATGTGTAGATTGAAATTGCAAGATATTACATAGGTCTCTCACAGCACTCTCATTGTTTTGGGTTATTCCATACRCAATAGTTGCACCCCTAAGTACCTGCACAGCATGCTGAAAATTGATCTTTTATATTTTATCTACAAAATAATTCATGTTTTATGCCAAAGCAATTAATGGTATACATTAGTTTCAAATCAGAGTGTTTCCATTATACTCTGGAATAAAATCAGTTTCTCAGGATACGGTCTTCACTTTTTGTCRCTGGACTCGGATTCCCATCATGCAGTTTACATTTTGTATAAACAAGAATATCTTCAGCCAAAAGAAGAGAGTTACTCTAAAGAGTTTGGGYGGGAATTTCAGAAACATTTATAAATCTCCAAATTCTTTCCCCAAGTTGGGAAAATGTTATTTTAACCAGGTACTCATTGTCTCACCTTACTCCTGGTGGCCACAATTCAAGCCCTATTTTAGAGGTTTGTTTTGTTATTGTCATTATTTTTATATAGAAAACATTAAYAAAAAGTAAAGTACCAACCTACAGTTTATAGGTTGTACTCTGAAGTGTGACTGCAGCTTTTGTGAACAGCTAAAGACTTTTGCATTATTAGTGGTATAACTACTTGTATGCAAACAATTCAGGATCCCCCTCAGAAATACACAGTCTGAGGTTTGGGTTTGTTTTGTTTTTCCCAGCTGAACATACTTGGGATAGTTTTTCAGTTTCTGGGCATTTAATGTGATCAAGAATATACCCTGAAATGATGTGCACTTTATTTCTAATAAAATTCTAARGAGTTTTTTCATTGTCAGAACGTATCATTTTTGACAGTGGCACCTAAAGACATAATAATAACCAGTTTACATACATRTTAGGGGATCCTATATAGGAGTACATAAACACCTTGTCTTACACTTACAGTGCATAAGATTTTTATTTGTAAAACAACCTTTAATGTTTGCCAAAAAAATGAGGAAGATGTGATTTATTTTATGGCAGAGAGAAAGAATTACCTTTTTTTTTTTTTGCTAAAGTCCAGGCACCAAGAGCAAGCAGCCTTGCAGCTGATTGTGCTGGCTTGCTGAAGGAAGAACAGACTACTGGAGGTGGTGAACTAAGTGGAATAAAGTAACCAGGGTTTACCCAAGTAAGAAGAGTAAAGTAGTTAATGAGAAGTTTGCAGGTAGTGCATGTAAGATAAAATGCATTATAGCCCCTGGGGGCACTCGCATCCACAGGTACAGTGACCTAAACCCGTAGCAGTGTAATCCTCTAAGCGTTAGGCTGCAGTGCACTAAGGACAGTTTATGTTTAGGTKAAGAGCATCCTCTGGGAGTTTAATGCACTTTTACCTCATGCAGACTAATTTCCTACTTTTAAATAATTTGTTTGCACTTTCCTAGGGGTTCCAGTGCAGACAGGTATACARAGCTGTTCTCAGCACTGTTGACAAATTGACATTTCTGTGTGTGGCTGCCCCACAAAACCATACCTGAGATTGCTCCGTGTCTGTGCCGTGAGAGCTTRTTCCTTCCAGAGTGATGCTCCTCCACAAAGCGAGAGGCTTTTCTCCATTTTCTGGCATTTCATCACAGTTTGAGCTGAAACTGGGCCAAATGATGAACTAATTGGTTTCTTCCTTAATTATGGAATCTGTCATTATCCTCTCAAAATCAGTGTTACTTTTCCAGTACTTTTAACTCTAAGGTATATAATTCAAAATAGCTGGTTGTTACAAATTTCCATGTCCTTAATTGCAGTTTCTGTCATTGCTAAATTTTGTCTGATTACTTTCTTGCAAACAGTTTTTTAAAAGCCGTATTATACCATCCTGTGGGTTAGGCAGAGTGCCAGTTGACGACAGAAGATACCAGGATATTTCAGCTTCCTATTGTATCCCTATTACAGAATATTGTAAAATCTGAATTGGAGAACTGTATGAAATAATACAGATATGGGTATCAGTGATTAACRTGAAACTTCTTTTCCTTAAAAAATAAAACATAAAACCTCTAGCTATTGTTCAGTCAGCTTGATGCATTCAAAACCAAGTATTTTCAGTTCTTTTCAGGATTATTTATGGAAACATTCACTTCACTAATTGACATCCAATCAGTTTTGAACATMAGTTTAAATCTGTTTCAGAACAATATTGTTCACATTATTTACTTTTGGCTATTTTAGAAATCTCATTTAGGTGTGAATTATGGGGCTCGCAGATACATATTAAGCAGGTGTGTAGGAGTGATGGTCCAGAACACAAGGAGCAAGGAATGACCTTCAGAATTTGTGCATTTAGTGGATAAAATAAACTTTATGAATTGTCCTTTTGGTCAGAGGTCTATATGCACACACACACACACACACACACACACACCAACTTTTGCTTTGCTAGCTGGTGTGTGAATTTATTTATAGTTTTGGATATCCACAACTACTGTTGTCTCTTAAATTCTGTTTACAAGAAATAAACTTACCCTGGTTCCATTCAGGGATCTCCCATTGATATGTTGCAGCCTCTCTTAGAGGAAATGTGTAATATAATTAAAAGCAATCTTTTCAAAAGCATGTACATCAGTTTAAGACCTAACTTTGAACCMAGTTAAAAACTACTGAATGTGTGGGGCTTGCCCCTTTATGTTCCTTTAGCAACATTAATTTTTTTCTTACATAGGAAGTGAAGATACGGGGTTTTTTTAAGGCTCGTAGATGGCAGAAAATGACCATGGCAGACCTCAAAGGCCATGCTGTTTTAATTGTTGAATTTTGTAAAAATTGAAGTTTAAAAATGACAGGCAATTTTATAARCAATTTTTAATTGAACACTTAGATGCACAAAGTGCCTAGAACAGTATGAGCATGCTGAGTGTGTTGTGGCTTGTAGACTGCACARTAAATAATAATCAAATAATGCAAAATAAAGAGAAGAAGCCAACCAAGATGTAGTAAACAAATTAAAATTGAGTAATAACTGTTATTTCTAATACCTTATCCATGTATGGTTGCCAAATAAGGAAAAAATGCATTGGAAAGCAAAGGCTTAGATCTCCGAGGAAGCCCAGGAGAGACATATTACTTCCATTTATAACAGAAAATCAACTAAAAACTTGTAATTGACAGAAAGGGTGTGAGTTTATGTCCCTTGAGATGCCCTAGGATCAGCAACAGGCAAATGGTGTAAACATAATAAATCACAGAACAAGTTGTTTAATATGAATTTTTTTGGAAAATAAGAATACAATCTTGTAAAGTACAATAAATATGAAATGAGCTATGGCTGTGGGGCACTGGTAAAGAAACACCCTGCTCCTTTTTTAAGAGAGTCGATGAAAATATATGTTGAATGGGAAATTAGGTTTCCAGGAGTGCTTATTCATAGGCTGTTGAAGGATCCAATTAAACTGGAATACACTTTGCATGGCTTTCATAATCATAATGACTGATTTCAATRAGTTTACTCTTGACTTAACCCAATATAATAGGAACGAAATCAAGCTGCTTATTTTCCTGCTGCGTATCCAGATCTGTCTGTCCCCTTTGAATATTTTCAATAATGTCTTTTTTCTTTTTCTTTTTTTTTTCCTTTTCTTAGACTAAAATAATGTTTTGAGCTAAGGAAAGTAGCTCAATAAATACCAGAACCAATAAAGCCTGGCTTCCCACACTTCCGTGTTTTGTGGATGTCTTGAGTTTGATGTAGAGCTGAAAATGTAAATTTTTTTTTTTTCTTACAGTTCCTGAATTGATACCCAATTTGGTCTACAGCCTTTCCTTCAGCCTTATGGTCACTCTCTTCATCCAGCTGCTCTGTAGAAATGGAATTATGCTTTATTTTCTGGTCTTTCCCATTTAGCAAGACCATATAATCTTTGCACTCAAAGAGGTTGTAGTCCCCTTCAAACTCTTCAGGTTTACTCTTTATTTTTTTTCCTTTTTWAAAATTATTTTTTATTTTATTTTATTTTATTCTATTTGAAGTGGCTGATAGATATTGAATAGTGCCAGACCACAGCGAGAACAGTGCGCAGGTGCCACCTCCTTGCTGCACAGTGCTTACTCACCAGGCCTTCTCAATTCAACAGCAAACCATTGACACCTACATCTTGGTATTTGTGTTGTGAGATGGGAGAATAGCTGTACAGAGTATTTTTTTGTTGACGGTATGAATATTCTTTGGCTTGTGTATGAGACTCTTGTGGCACATCTCAAAAGGCTTACTGAAGTCAAGGTAGATCRTAGGGTTTTACTTCGCACTGCACTAACTACAGTATCATTTCTTGGCAAATCCTTGTTGGCCTTCCTTATCATAAATTAATTGCACCTCTCATGTTGTGTAGGAAGGAACTATTGGTGAAAGCCATTGTTTCACCTGAAGAGACATGCTGCAGGTCCAGGAGGGTAGATGGCTGTTTTCAACAATAAATATTCCCAAATACKACAAAAGTTTAACTCTTGAGAAAAGTCTGAGACTGTTAATTGTTCATACACACCACTCCTGCAAAATTATGTCAATGGAAGGAGTTTAAATATTGATAGAAGAAAATTAAATGCAGTTATGATAAGCCATTTCATTTGATGCCCTTTTTGCATTAGCCAGTCCATAAATATTTTAATAATTTCATTTATTGAATGTTTTTTCATCTGCACAATCTTACCTTGTCTTAAATTGTCCTGTTGGCTTAGCGCTTTCCTGGGTGCATATTCATACTCAGCTGTGAGGGTTACGAAAATACCTACTCTCCATTTCATGACTGCATCCAAATTTATGCACTTTCAAATTAAACCTGTGCAAAAAGGGATGATCTCCATTTTGTAGGGGCAGTGCGAATGCTACAAGATATTTTAACATTAAGGCAGGTCAATCAAGCCGTAATCGTCTCTAATTAGCACTTGCAGGAGCTGTAATCTTTTTCTAAACTTTCAGCTGAGCGGCACTTGGGTGAAAAATTATTTCTTGCCTAGAAAACCATTAAAAATTAATTTCCTTTGATTCTGTAGGGTATGAATGAGACAAGCACATGGCCTCGCATAGGAAGGGGCTTTTGCCAATTAAAATTGGACACACAGAGCTCAGAGTGGTGTTCAGAAAAAAAAAAAAATCTAATGCAGTTTTTGCCAAATCTCTTAGTTTATTTTTCGAAGTGTCGTTTTCCTTTCAAATGACCATAATGAATGGTAGTGAGGGCTACTTTGCCATATCATACAGAGATTTTTTAATGGAATTTTTATGGGTTTTTATATGAAAAAAATAGTTTTGCTGTGTGTGAATTTATGCTTCTTTTGACATTCCTTTCACTTGCATAATCCTGTGCTGTTTCTATCTGATAATACCTAGCTGAGTTGTTCAGTAGCTACTGAATGAATAAAGTTTCCTTTTTAGCAAAGTTTGGTCTCACTTTTGCTGTCTGCTCCTATTTCTGTGCATATTAAGTCTTTAAAAAAAAAAAAGTAGATAAAAAAAATTACCGTTGCATATAACACTTCGAATTCCTTTCACCTTTTTCTTCTGCTGGAGRAGATATGGCTTTGGTGAAAAAATGGTTTGTTTTGCCTTTTTTTTTGTTTGTTTTGCTAGTTTCTGATACTTTTTAAAATTTATTTTTCTCAGTCATTGGCTGTCTGGTCCTGTTTGTTACATAATACAGCATTGTATATAATACAATATTGTAAAATACAGTAATAAAATAAACTGATCTTTGAAGAAAAAACTGAAAAACCSTACCAAACATCTTTACTTCTTTTTTATTACCAACTAGAATTGTCATTTGCTTGGATCTTCAATGAATATCCATCGTTTGTACAAGAGGACAGTCGGCGATTTGTGTCTCAAGAGACCGGTCACCTCTACATAGCCAAAGTCGAGCCATCGGATGTAGGGAATTACACCTGCGTTGTAACCAGCACCGTGACCAACAGCCAGGTTCTTGGGTCGCCCACTCCTCTAGTGCTGCGCACGGATGGTATGACTTCCCCTCTACACCGTGGATAAATAACACACCTAGTCAGCAGTGAACATTTTTGCCTCTTACACTGTAACCTTTCATGCATTTTCAGGATATTGGTTGCTTTATAAGAAGATAARCTATTTTGTGTTGCATGCTCTTCTTCCTCTCCTAAGCCTGACAGTGATTTCACTGGSAGGTCCTTATGCTTCTCTTTATAAATGGAGTGCGAGAGAAATAAACTTGATTTTGAATTTAATGTGATGTAATGCTAAAGAGAGAAAAAAGGCTTTAAAAATTAAAAATTACCTTTTTCAATTATCTCATATAGGTGTGATGGGAGAATATGAACCCAAAATAGAAGTTCAGTTTCCTGAGACRCTTCCTGCAGCTAAAGGCTCAACTGTGAAGCTAGAATGCTTTGCAYTAGGAAAGTAAGTTTTTGACTTCACCCATACTGGAAGTTGAAGCACAGTRGGGTTCATCTGCACAAGAGATGTGGAGTTCTGGCAGTTGTTTTGGCRGTGGTTTGTAAAGACCCTATTTTGRTCATCACAATTATTGCCTTGGAATAAGAGGGCAAAGAGTCTCAGAGTAATTTTTTATTTTGTTTAGAATTCACATGTGTGTGTTGGCAAYGCAGGAATTTACATTTCATTTCAAATTATCTTGAATTAGATCAGGGAAGTTTTGCATATATCCTTTGATCTAGCTCTGCTTTCTCTGCGTAGAAGGAAGTGTTGTTGAAGTCTGTGAGAATTTTGTCTGAATTTTACTGTTAAAAGTACTTGATGCTTTCAATCGTTCTTCCTTTATAGCTGAAATAAATATTAAAATGCATTCCTCTTCTGAATGAAATTTCACCCACAGTTGATATCTTTTCTCTTTCACAGATGATCTGAGAATGCATTTATGTTTCTGCAAATGTATTTACTTACCCCTTTGCAGTTTATTTGCAGACAGCTTTGTCAGGTGTTCATAATTTTAAGTGCCAGATTGATAACTTAATCACATGCTATTGCTTTGGTTCCCTAGCTAGGTGAGTGAAAGTTTTAAAATCAGAGAATGAATGGCAGTTGTAGGATGGGAATCTCAAAAGACTTGCCTTGACGCTCCTTCCATGAGAGTCACTGGTAAATCTCAGCCGTCTYCAGGGGAGGCCAGTGCTGATTTACAAGAAATTTTACAGTCATTGGACATTCACACAGATATTAATGAAAAATTGGTACTGCAAATTATAGTGTATGAAACAGAACGGTACATGCAAATCAGTTGCCATAGTGTCTGACTATCTGTCATATACCACTATTGAATACCACTTTTAACACAAGCTTTTAGTCACTTCTGAGTTTTACTGTATATTAGTTTAAGTTTCTAATTTTGACAATCAGGTACTTTAACCAAAGCTGTTTAGAATCCCATTATTTTCTTTTTAGCCCTGTGCCTCAGATTAACTGGAGGAGAACTGATGGTCTGCCATTTCCAAGTAAAATAAAGCTGAGGAAATCCAATGGCATGATTGAAATACCTAATTTCCAGCAGGAGGATGCAGGACTATATGAATGTATTACTGAAAACTCAAGAGGAAAAAACATTGCAAGAGGACGTCTCACTTACTATGGTAGGAAACTTCATTTCTCCTTCTCTCCCACCTTTCTTTCCGCATGAAATACAAACCACTCTAGAGTACTTTTGGGTTTATGGTTTCCGCAATACCATCAAGCATTTGTGCTTAAAAATCCGTGCCGTCTTAACTACTCGCAGAGAATCAGAACTCCTGCACCAGGTTTTTCCATAATATTTGTAATAAATGTCCAGGCTCAAAAGGGTTGCTAAGGGTAGCGTAGAAAGTGCTTGTGCATATTTTTCTATGATAGAAAGACTTTTTTTTAAACACTTCTTACCGTCCCATTGGTGAAACCTTAGATTTTCAGTCAATTAGATTTATTTGGGGGATCATTTAGGCCTCACATTTACAGGAAATATAAATTTTATCTTGCTTTAGGAAAAGATTACTGATGGATATTGTCAATCCTTTGCTTTCAAAACAGCCAATTTTATTTTAAAATGAGTAAATAAATGAGAGACTATAATCCAGCATAGGAAATGAAATAATATGAAATTTAATAGCTGGAAACAGAGAGAGTCTCTTGTGCATTTAAGGCTGTAGAGTGAAATGAATATCGGCAAAGCACATTGGTGGTGTTTTAAAGCTAGAGTGATTTGCAACAAAGTGGTAATTGGCAATTTTTGTTAAAGCCAGATCTCAGCAAATATAATTTTCTTTAGGTAAATGGCAATTTAAAGAGTGTTTCAGACTGTGCTTTGGAATGCTATTCCTCATGCAGGAATATTTGAGTAAAGTTTTTTTTTTAAAGTTGTATAAAAAAGCAGAGCATAGCTACTGTGCAACTTCGAGCAACTGTTCTTCCCGTTTCCTACTTCTGTATGCGAAGCTGCTGTTTACTAGAATACACAGAGTGCTGCAATGTAGATTTTTGTCAATGAAGATTTTAATTTAAGGCACAACAGATTTTATAAGGAGGAATGAAAAGAGACTTCTCCCCCCTGCCAACTTCCAAATTAACAGTTACACTGAATCAATGCCCCATCATTGGAAATGTTCAGGGTTAGGTGGGACGGGGCACTTTGAGCACCCTGAATTTTCCATATACTAGTTGTAATTACGACTTTTTGAGAAATCCTGTGAATAACATACGGCAAAAGATCTAAGATGCGTCATCTGCCAGTGTCATCCGTCATTCCAAACTTGGCACTATGCWTTTGGTTTTATAAAGTGACTTTCATTTGCTACTTGAAAGTTTCAAACAAGTTGTGGGTTGCACATCAGTTTGGCTCAGTCTTCCTACTCCAGTTTTAAATCAGGGCAGTTGTAAGACACGTCAGTGTAAACTACATACAAAATAGAGTAGACTTGTTTGTTAGTCCTTGTAATGTAATTACAACAGTGAGCAGTCTTGAGATATTTGACCTGCTTCCCAAGTTTTGTTTTGCTCATTAAAGGACACAGAGCTGAAATAAAGGATGTTGCTAATCAATAAAAGCAAGCAAGTTGCCGTTTTGTGACAAGTAAATCAGTGTGGACATTTTCACGACAAATCCAGAAAGGGATTTGAACCCTCAGATAGAGTTCATATTCCAATATAAATGTCTGCCCATATTAGATTCATCCCATGGATGTTTATCCTAAAAAGAATAATGAGACCTGTAAYGGCATTAATGGCACTCCAACTGTTTCATTTCATTTGTTCTGCTTAATGAAACCCATTCTGCAGAATTAAGTAGATTTAAGTAATCTTTCTTATTTTGTTACTCGCTTTGTTGTTGCAAATAGAATGCCAACAAGTCTGTGTTCAGGATAGGACCATTTTAATACTTTGATMATTTGAAGGATTTTAATTCTGTTTGTAGATTGATGATGTTCTGTAACTGGAGATAGTATCTTCTGATGGCTTGCCACTGTGCCTGATACCAAAGCTCAGAAATCTGTGTGGTAAAGAAATCTAACCATATGGCACTCAGTCTTCCAATAAAAGATAAATATTGAAGGAAGTTGTTCTAAAAGCAAATGAGGATTYGGGGGAAATTAATGCAGTATACTGAAGACTTAGAATAAAAAACATCCATCTGCCAGAAAGTACCAATGCTGGCAAAGATGACTCAAATCTGTGTGGTAATGTTAGTGGATGTTGGCTGCTGTTAAAACATTTTGTTGGTAGAAGTGTAAGATGTGTCTGCTAATCATATATAGAAAAATATACGCATTACAAATGGACAAATTCCTTTTTATTTCAACAGTGAAAATACTTATTTTTCTCTCCTCAAAAGAACAAAGCACGTTTCTGGCTTAACCAAGAAAGAGTATAAGAAGAATTGGGGTTAATGTTTTCCAAGTTGTCTTAGTGAAATAATGTGAAAAATAAATCTCTTCAGGGACAAAAAATAGACAAAAATTTTCCATTTCACTGAAAAGTAGAAGGTTTTCCTTTCTTTGCAGATTTTAAAGATTCTTAGTAAATTGATAAAAGCTAGTCCTAAACAAAAGCTTGAAACATTGCTCTGCTATGAATCAAAACACTCTTACTCTCCTGTTTTGTTTTATGAGCTGAAACTGTAAAATTTGAATTCTGAAAATTGGGTTTTTCAGTGCATAAATGGTTTGATTAAAAAAAAAAAAAAATGAGGAGTTTTCTGTGCTATCCTGTCTCTTCTTCCAATAATGAATTACAGACTTGAAACCACAAAGCACTTGAACATAGGCTTAACTTTAATTGTATYTATAGTCATTTTCTCAAGAATGTTTATAAATTTGATTTAGAAATTTTGTGCACATCTGTAACTCTCTTTATGAAAAATAAAATGAGTCTTTTTTCTAATTTCATTGTGGGTTTTAAATATAAATCTCAACCCATAGTTGAAGTCAATAATTAAAATAGATACTCTAAAACAGATATTTTGGGTTCTTTCATAACATTACTAACAGACTATTAATCTTCCTTTTTTTTCCATGAAGGATTTTATCAAGAAAAACCAACATCAAATGTTCAGGTTTTTGTCCTTTGTACAGCTCCAACATTTGTTTAATGCCAGTTTTCTCAGGGGAGTTCAGAATGTGCTAAAAATAGGAGAAGATTATCTAACTTTGATTTAATAYAAAACCTGAATATATAAATAATTTGCTTTCACTTTATTAGTATATTCGTTTGTCATCGTTATTAGCCCTTTCCATAAAGATATAATAGAAGAAAGACTCCATGGAGACTTTTCATGGCATGGAAAAATGAGAAGAGATGAACAATTACATTTTTGTATTTTAAGATGCAATTAAACATGTAACATGGTAGAGGTACGTAAAGCAATTAATTTAAAGTATAATTGAAGAAAATATATTCTTAATTAGCACAYGCTGATTTAATGGAACTCGTGCTTGACAGTACCAAGGTAAAACGTTTAACAGGGAGAAAAAATTCTGCTGCCGTTTTCCTTTTGCTCTGCAGTGGTGGCCTGTGACAGCAAAGGCAAACCCCCCAGTAATACATAGACTCTACATGATTTTTTAGTATATCAAAGAAATACTTGTGTATTTTGTTAATTACTTTGGTAATACTGTACCACCAAAATTATACTGAAACTATATTATTCATGTATGTGTAAGAGCCTCACTGTTTAAAGCTTTTGTCTGATAGCCTGACTCTATCTTGTTCATGGAGATGTCTTCAAAACATTAACTACAAAACTATAAATGACTAAATGATATCAAGGAGTTGCTGAGTTTGATTAACCTAGAGTTTAATTGTCRATGCTGTCTAATATTTTAATTGCCTTGCTACAGAGACAAATTCTTCATCTTTTTTACGTACAAACTTTCCCCAATGATGTAGCAATTACTTGTTGCTTGAGAGCATTTTTATTTTTGAATGGAATTGAAATAATGGACGTCTTCAGGGATGTGTTAGATACTTCACTAGGCCCAGTTGTTTTATCAGAAAAAAAGTTATTTATGCTTAAAGTCACTTGGGGTTTTGAGATAAAATAAGTTTCATCACTGCTGTAGACATCAGTGTGAGTGTCATAGCCTGACTTTCASATACACTACATAGAAAAATGAAGGTTACATTTTCTGGTTGGTTTTTTTCCCAGTATGCTTCATAGCTGCTTTCTCTTGAACTGTGAAACGTTCCTTTTGAGTCTGATTTATTGCCCAACTGCTGAGCTATCCAAAAGTATTTTCAAAGGAGATTTCCAGCCCAGCTTTCAGACTGTAAATTTCTAAGTAAAGATACGTGTATAAGCAGACTGCATCTTATGTGCGAGCCCCAATTAGGGGCTGTTGTGGAAGAGCTTCCCGTAGTCTTTGGCCTCCAAGCAGAGGCATGGCAGACCTCAGTACTCTCTGGGAGAGTGCAGTGTCTAGGCCAAAGTCATAGGCCTGGAGCTCTGCCTTTCCTTCATGCTATTCCTGTGGCTTACAGAGTTAGAAGGAGATCTTTATTGGAGTCTCGTACTCTGAAGGAAATCAGATATAAAAATTCCTGTTGACATGCATCATGTCACAATTTATTTACCACAAATTATTTACAAATTAGATCTTAGCACAGCTTCTGAAAAGTGTCAACTTCTTCAACCATTGCTTCCAAGAGCTTCGTTGCATGAAGCAACGAATGGAATTAATTTTATGAAGTTACACACTTGTATCACTTCTTGCCTGTGGGACCATGAGTATTGCAAGGAATATTTTAGGCAAAACCAACTGAACCAAAATAGAGGCTGGTGCTTCTCCAAGTGACTGACCATGAGGCTGACAGCTAACCCTCTTTAGAAAATCAGTTACCTACAAGTATTTYGTCCTAAGGGAACTTTATATGAATCTTTCATGAAGATTGCCCAGCAAGTCTCTAAGAATTCTTAATATTACCACCTAATACGGATGCCTGTCACAGTCTCAAAGCCTGCACTACAAACTCCATTAAAATTAATTTCCAACCGCTCAACTTACAGGACATTGTCTTCTCTTCATCTCAATGAAAATATGTTGCCTGCTTGCCTATTCCTTGCTTAAAGAGGAAGGAGTGGTGTCTCCGGAGGAAGAGCTAAGCTATACACCAAGCCAATGCAGTAGCTCCATGAGAGAATGAGGCTTTGTTACCAAGTCAATAGGCTTCCTTCAGGAACACAGACGTGGCAGTGGTGGCGGAACCAGATGTTCTAAGCAGGTAACATTTGTCTAACAATGACTAGACCTCAAGAGGAATAAAGCTGTACATTCAGAATCATTTCGGTACAGTCAGGCAGAGCTCAATAAAAAGGGCAGTGCTGGGCTTGGAAAGTCATGCTTATCTTTTGAGAGGATATGTAGACCTGTCGGTACATGACCTTCTGTCTACACTTTTCTCAACTGCTGCAATGTGGACATCTTTACCTTGGCCAAGATTCAAAGCATTCAGTGGAATATTGCCCCCGTTTAAGTGCCTTTTCAGTTTTGAACTGGTTAGTTCAATTGTTCTTTTTCGGAGAGTTTSTAATACTTTTACAGCCTTTTTAAAAGACACTGAGATGTGGCGGATTGAAAAGGGTATTTTTCTTTCTTCTGAATTCCTTCATCAGTAATTTGAAGAGAAAAAGAGCCTTCCTCAGGAAAATCACTAAAGTTTATGTCAACACTCTCTTGCGATTGAACAAGCACCATAAATTTCTCACATTGTGGCTTATGAAGCTCTGTTCTGTTCATTTCTGTTTTGAGCGGTTGTCTTGCTCCCACACATTCCAAAACGACGCACTATATCTACTGTAGAGACTTGGAAAACCCTCCTATAGAGACTGTCTGACATGAAGAGTCCTAAAATGAAGACTTATAGTGTAGACAATGTTTTTCTTATTAATAGAATTGAATCCAAGATCTTGAACTTGAAAATAGACTATATTTAACCCACTTTCAAGTGGAGATACACAGCAGATGTGAAATATTGCACATGTATGGATCCATCAATAATTCAAGCACTGTTGCTTGTTGCATAAATATTTAGGTATGCAAAGTGCAGGAAGCACGCCGACATGGAGTCCTGAGTTTTCATCCCCTTGACACATGTGGGGCAAGTATGCCAAATGACAATGTGAGATAAAGCAATGGCTCTTTCTTGAACTCTAGTGTTATAACATTAACTTTCAAGATTTAACCAAAATTAATATCAGTAAGATAGCACATTTGTCTGACACAAAGATCAGGTTATCCTGTCTTTTAGAGCTGACCTTGATAAAGAGAGTGTAAAAAATATAGCATCCCCAAATCAGTGAAAGGCATTAATCCTCATGGGGTATAAGGGACGTGCAAAACAAAAGAAATAACAGAAGGTTTCACCGTCAGCAAATATTGGTTGAATTCCAAAACCTCCTAAGTTAATATCTCAATGAGTACATTTTAGCAAGTTCTTTTGTGAGAAGTTAATCCTAMGTATGTATACATAAATCATAAACAGTATTAATCCTTGTTATCATGAAAGTGTGGTACTTACATGATCATGTTGAGATCTTACCGCTGTATTGCAGAATATATGGTGGAGAGAAAATTTGTATGCTAGAAAAGAATGAATCTGTTTTAATGAAATGAATACCAGCCCTCATCCAAACGTTGGTCTGCTGGTCTTGTGCCTATGGCAGTGGAACAGGTTTAGCTCTCAGCTGTGCTGCAGACTTCCCTTGTGGCCATAGGCGGGTCATTAATTTCCCTGGTCTGAATTAATTGCTGGTATAACTCCATTGCGGTAGGAAGTTCAACGGGAATTAATCTGACCTTCTGTGCTTCCAAAACTCATCTATTAAATAGTAATATTTTCCTGTATCACCAGGGACTTTTTTTTTTCCAATTGTTTTGATATGAGAGTGTTACGAGAGTTTCCTAAATTACCAGTTTAGGAACATCTTTCAGGTAATCAAATCGACTCTGGAAAATTCTTTTGCCCTTAGCTATATATTTGCAACCAAGTTTCATCCTATTTTTTATCTGTTTTCTCCATATGCAATGTCCAGAATTTATCTTTTYTTGGAGAAATAGCATACATTGAGATTATAAACTTTCTAGTAAATTGAATATATTCAAAGAAAATTCAGATGAATTAGCTATAAAACAGTGTTGTGCTGTTGTGTGAAATAGCACGAGGAATGAACCAGTGTTGTCTCTCATGAAGTGATGTTTATTTGCCAAGTGAGCTTTTTTTTTTTTACCCTATGAAAGCTGTAACAGGTGTTTTAAATTCTATCTTTACAGTTTTAATTGTATTTTAAGTAATTCTGAAGGATGTATGGTACTAATACATCAAAATTTTGTTCAGAAATTAGTGATTTTTATGGACTTTCTTAAGGCCATATTCTGGTTTACATCACCCAAATGCTGTGCTAAGACTAATGCTTTTATAAACAGTCTCATATATCCATGTATTCATCCAGTTAAGTACTGACTAGCATTAGGAAACAATTCAAATGGTATTTAGAACTAAGGCTGACATACCGTTACTTTTTTTTAGGACTTAAAGGATTCTCTTCAGTATTAATTTGATGATTTAGCTACATCARTTATTTAATTCCAGTATCACCACTAGTTTCTTTATCTTATATTTACTTCAATTTCAAAGTTGTGTTCTTTAATCATTAGTGATTTTAATATTGGTTTCATTAGTTCAGCTTTAGTGATCGGTAACCTCAGTTTTCTTTTAGTTTGCTGCTTGTAATAAAAATGTATAAAAGGAAGAGTGGGTAATTTCTTTCATTAGGTGACTTGAAGCAGAACCAGTGAGAATCTATGGTGGTACAAAMCAGTCCACGCAGAAAACTAATGAGCACCGTGCCAATTAAACCTTTGATTCTCATATGGAACAATTAACTTGTTAGGGTCTTCGTTATTGATGTGTGTTTCATCTGCAGCAAAACCTCACTGGATCCAGACGATAAAAGATACTGAAGTTGCTGTAGAGGACACCTTGTACTGGGATTGCAGAGCAAGTGGGAAGCCCAAACCATCGTATAGGTGGCTGAAGAATGGAGAACAACTGTCAATAGAGGTAACATTCTGTATTGAAAAACATGATGCTATGTAAAATTAACAATACTTCATATGAGAATTCACAAAAGTCTATGTAACTAGTCGAGAGAAATATTTGATACTGGTTTTCATATGTTTGTCAGATGGAAACTTCAAAAGCTGCAATACCAGAAACACAAAGACAAATTACGTTGAACAAAGATATCCAGCTAAAAGGAGATTTAAAAGCAGTGATAGAACCATATAAATAAATATGTAAAGAAAGACTGGAGAAGGAAGTTTAATTAAMGTTATACATTAAGAACCATAAATGAGGGATAAGAGAACTTAAATTATTTTGTTRTGCTTACTATTGGCATTTCATTAAAGATGATAAGAAAACATATTCAAACTTCTTGACGAAAAAATCCTAAAAATTCATAGGTCACCRGTACTTGATGCAAAGAATGAAATAGAAACAGTAATGTAACATAGGTATTTACTTTAATGCAATTGTTAAATTAATGGAAAGTAATGCATTTGGTGACAGGTGTTTATACTTAGAAGGGGAGATACTTGGTCTCCCAGATCAGAAACATGGAAAAGCATCTGATACCCATATTGATTTTAATTCTCACTGCTTCCTTGAGAAAACTGCCCAGTTCAGGTAATCGGGAATATAAACTATGGGCACTATCCCATCGCAGGAAGGCATTTTGCCCTTGGCCAATGCATTGTGCTCAACATTGGCACTACAGCTGAAGAAGCAGGGGGTTCGGACTAGGTGACCTTTAAAGGTCCCTTCCAATCCAAACTGTTCTGTGATTCTAAGAAAGAGCGACTGCTCAAGTGAACTCAGTGGATGGCTATGAAAAATGGTCTAAGCACTGAAAAACATTTCTCGCCATTCAGAGTGCTATAGTTATATGCTCACTGAAAGGAATGGTAGTGTTTTGTGGACAGGTTAAGTGAGGGAGTACAAAATCTCATCTCAGTGATTTAAGAGCATTGTTACCATATCACACAATGTCACTAAGGTAATGTACTTTTTTACCTCGGTAAGTACAAAAATACCTTCTCTCATTTCTCCACTTTTGAGCATTGGTGCCCTGCCTTTTGGCGTGGTGTCAGGGCATAAGCACGACTTATTCTGGAAATATTTAAGGACTGTAAACTATAGGACTAACTCTTTGAAAGCCAGCGCTGAGGAGACATCAGAGGAGAAGTTCTCTTTGTATCATGATCAGTTGTCTTCAGCTCCTTTACTGCAATAATCTTTCTTCATGCTGGGTCTGCTCCAGAAAAATCTCCTGCTAGGATTGTTCCACTTAGCTTCCCTTCTCCAGAAACGAATCTTTTGTTAGGAAGAGTAAGAAGAGCAGCTGGGGATGCTAGAGGGAGGATCAAGACATGGAGACTCAGGCTTGTTCCTCTTTGGGGCTGCTTTTGTCCTTTGTCCAACTGGCTGAGCACCTTGCACTGAACTGGGAGGGGATGTGTCAAGGAAGGAGCTGAGCTGAGCTGTCCTGGCTGCCTGTAGATAGCCGGAGTCACCCTGCAGTGGGGCCAACTGTAAGTAYGTGCCCTTAAGAAAAGGCAGAGAGTGACCACTGTTGTACTAGGCCTGGTGAGCCATGTCCAGATCCCTCCCCCCCTCCCCCCAAAAAAAAAAAAAATCAGAAAATGTTTTTGAGCAAATAGTTTGTTCTTTTATTCATTATTGTTTCTCTGGTTTTCCCCAAAGGAGTAGTGCCTTTGGTTTTGTCTTTGTCACTGGTTCCTTTTCTCACCAGTGCCTGCCACCCTGTCCTCAAATTAGTCACTTCTTATCGTCATTCATATGGCTTTCCAAGAATAAGCAAAGTGAGGAGATCCCTATACCTCAGTAGCTTTGTCGGCTCTAAGGCACTTAAATATGTGTCTTCTGTTTAATGGCTGTTGGAATTTTTTCTGCATAATATTRCGGAGAGCTCATTAGGAAATGGCATGTGTGAAATCTCTAAATAATATGAAATGCCAGTGCCATCTGTATAGTTTGGATACTCTGGTCTGTCGTGAGGAGCCTCGTATGCTTTGTCCATATTTCTGGGGAAATACGAGGGTATTTGAGATTGCAAAGCCTCTGTGAAACTGAGCAAGTTTGAAGAATTGATTTCATACGCTGTGTTGCCAAGTCTCCGTATTTGATGACTGTTGCCATACCATGATGYGGTCATGTCACTTATTTTAGAACTGTTCTCATGACTGTGCTGTTACATTTACCCCATTTGTTGTATTTATGCTTCCTATTTATATTTCTTACTTATTTTAAATTTTTCACAGGAAATATATCATCAATAAAGATATTTTTCTTAATATTCAGGGAAGGATCCAAATTGAAAATGGTGCACTTACAATATCAAATCTAAATCTGACAGATTCTGGCAGATACCAATGCGTAGCTGAAAATAAACATGGTGTCATCTATTCGAGTGCAGAGCTCAGGGTTGTAGGTAAGATTTTCCTTTTTCACTAAAACACAAACCTCATTCTCCCTCTCCACACGCCCTCCACCTGCCTCGTGTTCCACCTCGTCATGATCTCAAATTTAACTCACTGAGATGCTATCACTAAAATAAACATTTTTGTCGACCTAATATCTTTTTATCTGCAGTGCCGAGGAGTTGACTCATCTGCTTCCAGAGGATTTGCAGCCCAGTCATTCATTGCTTTAAAACAGAGCAGAGCTAAATTATTCATTAGGGGAAGAGCAGAGATGGGGGCTTGGACACGGGCCCAAAGATTAAAGCTGCTCACGTGGTCTGGAGGCGGCACTGGCTCAGCACAGCGCTCGGCTGCACTCGCCTTCTGCACCGCGGCTCCAGTGCTCCCGGGGGAGCCAGGGCATTTGAAAGCAATAGGCTGCTCTTGTGTGCAGCCTTTCTTGATCGAGGGGACAAGGGATTGTCATTCAGTCATTCAAACCGTGTGTGCTCGAGTCGAAAATAGTGRCAACCGTTTGTTTGAGGGAGAAACGCTGAACCTGTGACTGCCCTACGCACTCATAGGCTTGTACGATTCCTACCTCCAGCGTAGACTGATTTCGAAACTAAGCCTGTAAGAGCAGTGTGTTTTGGGGACGTGAGTTATTTCCTTTCTGTTGTTAAGATTGCAGTCAGTCAGCAGACTGCTCCCTCAGCCTTGGTCTCCTAAAATACTGAATTTCCTATCGAAGTTCATTGTTAGTATAGGTAGAAGCCATGTGCCTTTTCTTAACTGTTAGTTAACGCAAACTATACCCATTCAGAATGAACTGCGCTGTAATTCGGTGTCATCTGACATTTTGGATCTGACATGCATTCTCACACGAAACCAGAAGCCAACCAGTTCCTTGAGTTTTAATGAGAGTGTTGGTGTTGACTGCCCTCCCTGGACTTAGACAAGTCATGTACGCTCGCATTCAGCAAAGCGTAACGTTAGGCACGTGCTTAACACTCGTTGGGCTCAGTGAGCTTCAGCTCAGATGAAGTCGGCGTGATCTTCTGTGCATGCTTCGTTAGGTGATGTACCCTGCACAGCTGAGACCTTTACTTTTGTAGCAGTATAAGGAGGAGAAATGCATAATTGYCCAATAGAAGATCTGGTTGAATTAACTAATTCATGTTTTTAATTATGTTTGGAAGCTGAGAAGTGTCATGTAAGTGCTAAATAGTAGTATCATTAGTATAATTAAGGGTGCTTTATTTCATTGTTATTATCCCTCCTGTTTTAGCTTCTGCTCCAGATTTTTCCAAGAATCCAATGAAGAAACTGATCCAGGTACAAATAGGCAGTACGGTTACTTTTGAATGCAAGCCCAAAGCTTCCCCTAAGGCCAAATGCTCCTGGAAGAAGGGAGGTGAGCAGCTGCACGAAAATGAAAGGTATCAAGTTATATTGGTTTATTTGTTTAATCTTACAAAAAGCTTGTTTATGTCTTTTTATGCAATAGTGTCATCTGTAGATCCAAATAGTTGTGAAGTAKCTCTGAATTCTGTCTAGCTGGGGGCATTGTTTGGTTGTTTTTTAATTGTTATTGTACCTAAGCACTGAAAGTGCATGCATATTGCTTTCTTTAAGGTCAAGGGCCAGATTTTATTTTCAGTTTAATGTAGAGTTTGGCCTATTTAGAGAGAACCAGGTACTGACAGAAAACTGGAAATATAAAGCTTACAAAACAGTAATTAAAGCCTTCAGGAAAATACTCTGAAAATGCTGGCAGGGAGGCAGATGAGGCATATTACAGCCATGGTGGTAATATGGCTGAGAGAAAAAAAAGGAGATTTAAAAAGAAAAAAAAAGCCAGTTTGCAAAAGTTAATAATTGGTAGGTCCAGAATAGCACTCTTACCATTCTAATATTTTGATTTTTACCGTTCTAGTACTGTGTTTGTTTATATGGAAAAGTTATTACAAAGATGGCTCAAAATTGTAGGTGACACACACGCACCAAAAAAAAAAGAATTATGCAAAGTTTTCCAGGTGATTGCAAGACAGACCTCATAAACCCAAACACTTGAGCTGAATGGTGACAGATAAAAATCAGTATYGGCAAATATGTAAAACACCTCAGAAAGAAAAAGTAAAAGAGTAAAAACACTTGTATCCAAGTGTTGTAAATTAACTGGGAACACTTAGGAAAGTGGTACAAGCATTACCGTGCACAAGTGGGTGCAAACATTTGCTCTGTATGCATTATCAGTTAAATAATAGAGCGGTGATATGTATGGGACAGAACAGAAAATAACTTTTAAAATTTTGTTATGCTATTACAAAAATTCATTCCCTTGGATCTTGYGTGAAGTGCTGGTCATCTTCTCTCAGAAATATGTAGTAGAGGTAGGTGACAGATGGGTGATGAAAATACTTAGGAGCGTGACTAATGGATCTCCAGTCAGTTCAGCCATTGAAAAACCTAAGATTGTGTGACTTCAGGAAGAACTGAGAGGTGTGTGAAAGAAAAGAAGATGTGTACTCATTATGAACGTACTTGTTCATATATATACTTAATTTCATGTGCATGTTGTTCGGATGGAAACAGGAAAAGAAAATGAAAATACACTCTCAGGTTCTTTTCAAGCAACCATGAACTTTATCTACCAATGGTGATGTATGTTGCCATTTCTTTAGTGTTTACATGATAGTGAATGTGTTTTGATGTTAGGAATTCTCAGTGGAGAGTTTGTGATTTGCCTATATCCTCAGYTGTTGACTTCCAACAACATGTAAACATTTTTTCCAGCAATAACCATTAAAGCATTATTGAATTAGGCATAAACTAAAATTGCACAAGTCTACTGATTAAATTGTATCATCAAACTATACAGAAGCGTACGTCTCTGCACTCTGGAGGAGCCATTTGCTTTGCATCTCACCAACGTTAGGGATTACCGCCTTTTCAAGCTTTCTGTTTTACGTTTCAATATTTGCATAGTCTGGGAGTTTCAGGTAGTGAACTGGGACAGGAAAAAACCTCCTTGGATGAAAGGTGTAATTAAGATAGTTAAGTATCTGATTTAGCATGAAACTAGGCAGTTTGGTACTTAGGACATTCCAGCTGCAGCACTTCAGCACTCAGTGCAGGCTGTAAAAACTCGGAGGAGCAGAATAGCTGTGTGGGAGTTTAGYCTGCCCTGAGGTCAGCCTTTCTGCAGCTACTTGCTGGAGTATCTGAGTTGGATACAGACTATAGTCACAGCAACAGCCGCGGAAAGTCATAGGGTTTGCCGGGAGCAGTGAGGACAGGGTGACTGCGAGTGTTCCTCTTGCAACGCTCTGGTGTCACCCTGTACTTAGCAGGGTAATTCAGGGACAGTGGTATCACTGAAGCGTCCAAAAGTCCAGACATGAGACTGAGGAAACCGAACGTTTTGTTTTTGAAGGAGGATCGCTATGGCAGTATGTTGTGATTTCATGAATGTACCCCTGCTCCTCTAGGTCTTTGTGTTAGGTTTTACAAAGCTTAGCCTATCATTGGGAAGCTATTTCTGAACCAGGTGAAATTCTTCTAGTCCTATTCCCTATAAACACCACGTTGCGGTTTTGTTTTGAAATTTCTAAATGCAGAAGATGCTACCAGATAAGTCAAAACTTCTAGAGGCTGCGACTGAGACCATTATTTGCTCCATTGTAAGGCTAGAGCTCTCTCCCTCCCAAACCCAAAAGGTTTGGACACTTGCTGTCATCTCGATCTGTGCAGCTCTGGCTCTTTCTTCACAGGGACCACAATAGTTTTCATGTGTTCAAGTGTKAAGTGTTGTCAGATGTGGCAATTTGGCAGAAGATCAGGCATGTGTCATTAAAGAGCTTGACACGGTACCACAGACTCGCTAGCGGGCTGCATGCCTGCAAGCAAAACCTCATTCAAAATAACACTAGTTGGTTTTTCTTTCTATGTGAAACCTCCCATCGTCTTGTAATGACATAGTATCACGTTGATAAACAAGTCTGTAACACAGGGCCACAACTCTCTCTAAAACTCACGTGAAACCTGTTGCTTTTTGATKATTCTCATTTGTTCTTATTTTTATGGTTACTTTTGTAAAGCATGTACATAAGTGCATAGCACTTGATATTGTCCATTTAGGAAAATTCCTAGTTTTTGTCCCCATACCATTTCCATAAAAAGGCAGGCAGGTATGGTATCCTTCCCCCTCCTGCCTGTCTCTTTTTGGAGCWGAAGTCATCAGCCTTCAGATAACCTGTGTAGGTTTGGTTCGTGATACTCAAAGCTGCCAGGCATGCCTGGACCTTGCAGGGCTGCACACATGTCCAAGAGAAGAGCATTCCAGCCACCACTTCTGCATTGCTTTGTGAGCTATCTGTCTGGCATCAGATCTGCTCTTAATGGTTGCTTTGGATTGCCCTTCAAAAGCAGTACCCACCAATTTCATTTGCGGTGATGGTACCAGGCTAAAGAAAGTATGTTCAGTTTCTGAAAACGTGTTGATCATACATGATGCTACCTGCTTAGATTTGTGAACATAAATTACGGCTTTTAGTTCTGCAAAATGCAGATATTTCCAAAATATGGCCCAAAGTGTCTCCTACTATATTTTTGACAGTATGCTTTTAAATGGCTTACAGAGGAAACATAATAATAAGCCAATAATGCTGAATTAATCTAAATGAAGTACATTCGCCTTCAGAGAAAAGCAGAGATGCGATTCTTTGCAGAAAGCACAGGAGTTCATTACTGTCTGCTATGAATAATTGCAATTCATGATTTTCTTGCAGTTCTACAATTCTTGCAATTCAGGAACGTGTTTCCAATTAGCAGTACATCTTTAAGCCATTAATTACATTTCTAATGGAGAAGTCTGTTGGGGGGGTGTCTTTTTTAATTGCAGAAAAAGGGAGGAATGAGTTCCCAAAAGGGGTAATGCTGGCCACAGAGGTCCAGCATGCTCTTTACCTAGGAGGGGTAGGGGAGGCAGAATGAGCTTAATTATGTTTGGAGCTCAGACCTGCGGTAGGGTTCAGGCTCACAGGGTGCTCCTTAGGAGAGACAGAGAGAGATTGAGTGTGAGATGGAGACTGACATTCCCTTCCCTTGCAATTGCCATTTGCTGGTAAAGAGCAAGAGGGAAATCACAGTCTTCGAAGAGTATAGCAAGTTATTTTGTCTCCTGCAAGGGAACAGCTCTTGCACTATATCCCACGTGGATAAATACACATATAGTTTCCCAAATCTATTTGCCCTTGAGTAGTTAAAATCATATTCTTGTTGATTTTGGTAGGTCTTCTTGTGGTATAGTGGAGTTACTCAGCGTTGGTAGAGAACAGGGACAGCGTAATGTTTTTTTTTCACATGAACGTGCACAAATGTTGGAGCGCGTCCTCTTCTGAGGATGTGCCAGCACGCTCCAACAGCACTCTGATATAGATACCGTGGTCAGACCATGCTAGTTCGGACTGTACGTAAACTGGGAGGGCTTTCTGGAAGGCTTAGAGGCCAACCCTGGCTTAGCATGAGGGCAGAACTAGTCCTAAACATCAGCTGTAAAAGTGAAAATGTCACGTAAGATGCAGCAACATGGATAGAATCAGTATGTTTTAAGAAAATTCCCATTTGAATAATAAAAATGAAGCACAAATACTCCATTACTTCAATGTATTCATAGTATTTTGTCGTAAGAGGACTTATGTTTTGCTGGAGGTACTGACCACATTGCTTTAGTAAAGCCTGAAAGATTTTCATTTTGATGGCACTGTTGCTTGTATTCTTAATTTATTTTTAAATGGTGCTGCGTTTTCAGTATGTAGAAGATTTGGATAATGACTCAGTAAATTTTAATTAAATGAGCTGAATACGATATGTCTTGTGGAGGGAAGAAAATATAATTCAAAATGGATTCATGAGCTCTGGACTGAGAAATCGCTCAACGTTAAAGAATACAATCTTGCTTCTTGTTAGTTTTGCAAAATACTTGAATTTTTTTTTTTTTTTGTAGAATATCTTGAGTAAAGAGAGCTAGACAGTAAAGAGCAGCGGCATGTAGAGAGAAGTGAAAGCATAGGGGTCACTGTAGAACATGTAGAAGGAAAGACAGAAAATGGGAATTAAATTAATTGAGTATTGGAGGAAGATATACTTCCCACCAGAATGCAGTTTTGGACCTTTGAAATAAATAATTTTGGGTGATGTAATGAGCATAATAATCAAGAATTAGCAAGAACTCACTTGCCTTTAATGACTGCCAGATCAGGTACTGAGGGTACAGGTAGTTTTTCACCCCGTATTATGGTGTGTACCACCTCACTGGGAGCAGCTTGTACTTACTCAGGTTGTTCCTTACCAACCATCYCGTGTTATAAGGCCTTCAAAAATTTCTCTAAAGTGTATTTTATCTGCAGTCATTAAGCCACAACTAGGTTTTGTTTATTCCAAATTAATCTGGAGCAGCTTCTACTGATAGCAGGCCATAGCCCCCAGTGTCTCCAGGTGGAGAGAGCAGAGGATGCAAACYGTAGTTGCCTTCATGTACCACCTTCTGTGTTGAAAAGCTGGCCTGAGACACCTCCATCTCCAGATGCATGTGCTTTTATTTTTCTTTTATCCTCCAAAAAAGGAGGATTAGATGTTTAACCAAGGTTAAATACACTTGATACTAGTTTAACTCATCAAGAACAGAAGACATACCAAAATATGCTGCAASCTAGATAACCCCTTTAAAGATTTCTTTAAATGTTTTATGTATATATATGATTTTTAATAGATATATAGTACTAGACAGTTGCTGCATGTTGGCTGTAGTGGRTCTTGTGCTCCTGGCTCAAATATCTGACTGGACATAGATTAATACAAGGGATTTTGAGATCATGTGGAGCAGTGTTTCACCTGTAAACAAATCCACCTTTATTCCTGGATGTTTCTAGATTTACCAAGAGTAGAAAAAGACGAAAAGATGCTGCAAACTAAAAGACATTCCAGTGCAATTCTCTTTAAAATCTCCAGTTTCAGCGTCTTTAGCTGTGGCGAAGTGATGTCAAATTAAGGGGGAAAGAAAAGAGGAGAAATAATTCCTGATAAAATCTTGCATGATTCTTAGAAGTATCAGTAACTGGTTTTATCTTCCCTACRGTTTGAATTAAGTATTTTTATTTCATTTTGCGTTACAGTTTGAAATGCTGTGATGTGGAAAGTAATGCATTTACTTACCAGTACTTCAATAGGAGCTTTTTTTTTGCTGACTTTCTTGTTAATTAATCTGGTTTAATTTAGTTGGAATTTGATTGATACATAAAAAGGCGGTTTTCACCCACTTTTCCATTGTTCCTTTGTACCGAAGTGTTATGAATGGGAAAGCAATATGTTTATGTTTATTATCATATCAATGAGGATCTAAAATAGTTGGCTTTTCTGCTGAATAATCTGTCAAAAAAGGCAGTGATTGTTTCGTTTGATTGTGTCTGTTATTTTAGTAATAAAGTATTGTCACAGGAAGATAAGCAAATTTGCATTCGTTAACAGTTTCATTAATGACACTAAATTTCAGGTGGCAGCCTTGTGGTCTTGAATCCTGAAGCRTATTCTGGCCCTTAGTCATGTGTATATGGTTGTATAGCACCAAAGTTTCAATTTAACAGGATTTTGGTCAGCGAGGTAAAACTGTGCAAACCTCTAGATWGTGCTGTCGCCGTTCTCTGAGCAGGTAGGTATGGGAACGGTGAATGCAGAATAGCTTGAATATTCTTACTCTACAGATACTGAAGTTGACAGATCTCAGATTGGCATCCTGGAGCACCAGTTGGCCTCTAGTCCCAGATGATATTTGTTTCAATATCTGAAAATATGAAAATTTGGTGCAGTCTGTAACAAAAGTAAAATAGTTTATCAGTATGAGAAGTACATGTGCTCATTTCACAGTTGGGTTTCTCCATGGTCAGTTATGAGTAAGGTAACATTATAATTTGTTATTAGTTATGTATAAAACCTGACAGACTGGGCAGAATTGATGGAGGCTGTAACCCCACTGAAGTCCCTCAGCTGTCTGAAAGATCTGTAGCACCAAATGCATGCTCCTAGTTTGGATGGGACGGGAAGACTCTCATAGGTTTGCCAACACGGGCCTCTCAAGTTAGGAAGCCTGAAGTCCTGAAGTTGGTTAATCCCTCTCTCCTTTCTGTTGACCTCAGTCAAAGAGCATGGGCATGAGTTAAGACATTTTCCTGTTGTAGGTTTGTTTAGTTGGGGATTTTTTATGCCATCCCTTTGACTATTGGAAAAAAAAGAATCTTCTCAAAGATTAATTTCCCACAATTTTGCTCAAGGCTTAGCAAGAGATGATGATTTTGTCAATAATGTTTTGATCTGATGATCAAACAGGTCCTAAATCAGTCTCCAGTTGTGCAAATGGATATGTGCCAAAGCGTTATTCTGCCAATTATCTATTTTACAGGGCTAAAAGTTTCTGCCATTTGCCAGTGCATCAAAAGTGTGCAGGCTGTTGAAAATGGAATTCACTTTGAAAATTGCTGGCCTTCAGCAAAATGAACTGGAAAAACGCTTGTAGATACAGGGAACGCCAGAGGATGTGTTATTTTTTTGTGTTAGAGATCTAGATCGCATCCTGGCAGTGGGCCAGCCATAGTACATTTGTTTTTCACAGTGTGTGAATATCTAATAATTTGAAGTATACTAAAAGCTTCAGTTTGTCTAATGTTTCAGCAGGAGGGGTAGAGCTATTTCTGGGTTTAGTGTTTTCATAGGCTGTTCAGTACTGTTTTGTAATTGAAGAAGTAAAGAGTTTCTCTTTTTAATTTACCAATAAAGATTTTATTTTGACAATATTTTTTTTCCTACAATTGATTTGTTGTTTGTTTGTTTGTTTGTTTTAATTCTGGAAGAAAACTTGATTCTTAATTATACCTTGGTTTTAATAAGCCAGTTGCTTAATTATTTTAGACTTGGAGGTTGCTCAGAGCACTCTAAATGTAATTCATTTTAATTAAACAATAGACATTTTCTGGTTTATACCCCAATCCTATTTTTTCCTTTGTTTGATCTAGGGCTTTGTCAACACTGTTGAGTTTTTATTTGGTTTTGCATTTTTTCTACTGGAAACTGCTTCAAAGTAGATGATGCAATACAAGCCTTTGCAAAATATACCGAYGGCTAAGAAGTCCAACAACTCAATAGCTTCCTTGCAACCATAATTGATATATTTTAACACCTTTTATTGATGTCGTTATAATTACCTATAAAATGTATTAATCATGTCTTTAGCACATATTAAATACCTATAAACCATATGGTAAGATTTAATTAATTATGAATGTTCCATCTAATATAAAGTGCAGCCAAATATTACTTACACACTTTTGAAAACAAGTTAATAAGCCTCGGGGAGGTGAGCTGTGCTRACACTGATGAAGCACATCCTCCTTACGAATACGCTTCACACGCCACCACGTTGGCTTAGGTACCTCAGTATACTTTGGACAGTTCAAAGATGGTTACTTCCAAATGTAAACTGATTAAACTGTCGATCTATTTATAACTCTCTTTCTCTCCCAAATAAGATGCTTTTGCCTGTCGTTCTAATGAGGTGACTTGTTATCTCTTGTAATTTGTATCTGCTAATTTCATTATTGTATCACCTTTGCCCAAAGGGAACATGTCTCAGCTACAGCATTGAGTGTTGCAACACCTTTTTTTAAGAAAATATAAAATGCAATTCAAAATAATTAAGCAATTGCAAGTTGTGCTTATTTCTAGAGTATGCTTCATCGTAAAGGGCAGTGCAGCTGCGGAAGGAATCCAGACTCCTGCTTTCAGACATTTAAAATGCAGCCTCCATGTGCCCTGGAGGAGTAGGTGAACTTGCTGTTAAGGGAAAGGAGCAGCRTGACTACAGAGCCGTGACAGGCTCCCGCTGCTGTGGTCTGCGGTTAGTGAACGTGGTTTGGAGGATCGGAGAAGTTAAGGGTGAAGGATAAGATCACTCAACCCATCAAACTCCAGAGTTGTGTTCTGCTGCCCTTATTTACCAACCTAATTATTCTCTGAAATACGGATTCAGCTGAATCGCTTTAAAAAAACCCAAAACATTGTAACACTGTATTATTTATAATACAAATCACTATAAATAATTGATGACAGTGCAGYTTACTGAAGCAGGTACCTTTCATGGGCCAACTTTTATTTCGGCAATGCAATTAAATCTAAGGTGGTGCATTCATCAGGTGTGTCTTAGCCGTGCCTGCCTTCAGTCCTAAAAGTCTTTACAGGCTTGCCCGGCGGCCAGTGCTGCGGTTTCAAGCTTGYGTTATCCTTCACCATCTACCCTAGCACACGTGGAGCTTCACATGGAGAATTCCTTATGCTAAGCTGTTAGGTACAGTGTGTGGATGCCAGAGGAGCAAGGGACCTGTTTTTTCAAGTAARCATCCTGCTTATCCCATGCTTGAGACAAGTTTTGAGCAGAAAGGCAGTGATCCCAATTCCCACCTAATACAGCAGTCTTCCCCATCTACTTTTTGTAATATGTATTTAACTATAGAGAACTGAATCTCAGTTGGGACAAATGACGGAGACCCATCGATACTAATTTGCCTCAAGTATGTTAAAAAKAAAAAGAGCAGCAGGGGTGTGTATTTAATTAATTTTGTACTGCATAAAGAAGCAGATTAATGATAAAGTACGTGCAAGTGAGACGGCAAAATCCTCATGACCCTTCTGAGAAAGGAAAGATAGCAGTGTTAAGTTTCATGACATTTGCTGCTGATCTCAGCTGATACTTACTCTGACAACTGTGTAAGACTCCAACTAACGCGGTCAGAGGTTCGCCTGGAGTGTTAATGTTGCTGTTCTGTTGATTCTGTGTAGCTAGATGTGGGTGTTTGRGGCATTTCCAAAATACCTTCTAGGTGAGGTGCTTAGGGAACCAACAGAATAGCCTTGCTGTGATTCATTTGGTGCCTTTGAAATGGATTGATGYGATCGGAGATAGAATTAGGCATATTGGGAAAATAATGTTAACTTTTTTGTTAATTATTCTGGACATTTTTATATACAATTAGTTATATAGCTGCTCCAGCTTATCTTAGGGAAGACTTAGTACAAGGTCCTGCATCTAAGGATATGACAGATAGGAGAACCAGAAATAGGGAAAGAGGGAATCAAATTAGCCTTACTTTTGCATCCCTCCAGTGCTGGCATCTCGGATGTCATCTCTACTGTTGGGATGCTGGTGCTCTTCTGTCTATATCAGTAACGCAAGTCTTCTTTTGTCCACATCTTTTATAAGCATCTTTCTGGTTTGTTCTGTGCTATCTGTCCATTAGGCATGATTCTCACTGGTGGAGTGCGTGTGGAGTGGAGGGAATTCTCTTTACTCCAGGTCATTCCACAAAGCATACCTCTGCCGTGTCTGCAGGTCATTCCTGCTCAGCGTCGGTGATAAACTGAGACAGAAGTCTGCAACAGTGTCAAGTCTTGGTTTGCTTTCCAAACAAATACTGAGTTTATACTTGCACGGGCTAAATCCTGCTTTACAGAGTCAGTTGTGCAAATGAGCTATTGACTTCAATGCAGTGTGTGTTCAGCTTGTATATATGAACCCTGAAAAGGGCAAAATGTGGATTGCTTATGAAAAATCCCATTGCATCATCATAAGAATGATACACAGCTATTTCAAAGTTACCTTGCAAGACTGCATGAGGTAAACAACATAGTGCAGTTCAAAATTATTCTAATTTCAATTGGTGCAGCTGAAAAAGATGGAGCTAATGTGGGATTTCTCTCTCTCACACACACAAACATACAGATGCACACAGAAATATCTCGAACATTGGTTCTACTGTTGTCCAAAATGGTGAGTAATACACGGATGGGTTCAGATTTCTTGTATATTGTCAGTGTATGRCTGCAAAATTTTCAAACATCAGGTTGATAATTGATGCAGTTTGATATATCTAAGGTGACAGTGTGAGTATTAAAGCATTTTTGCCTACAAACCAATGCTGCAACTTTTAAAATCTCTTCATAATTTTTTAGAATCACATTATTAAAGGATGGAGGACTAAGAATAGCCAATGTGACCAAAGTTGATGCTGGAAGCTACACGTGCCTGGCAACAAACCAGTTTGGAACAGCCAGTGGCTCAACAAACTTAATAGTTACAGGTAGGTGAGCGGGAACGGAGGGTCATCTGTGATGTAAATTGAATTGCAAACTGCGCAACAGAAGRCTGCAGAGTTTGCTTCCTGAAAAAATACTAAATGTGGTGGAAAGTAAAGAGTGTAAGTAGTTATATATTTAACAATATATAAAGATAAAAGGGTATTTGTTATAGTACTTYTATTAGTTGAGAGGAAAGAGACCGAGGGATTTTCTGTCTTTGACAAAGATATTTCTCAGATGTGAGGGAGTTCTGAACATTTTCCTCCCTTCTCTCACTTATCTAAATAGTGAATAGTGCAATTATGCTTTTAAGTTCGAGGGTTTTTTTAATTTGTTTAGGAAAAAGCCATGGCAATCAAAAAAATATTTGAGGTACTTTTATATTCCAGTCCAAAATCTGCTTAGCCCTAAGGAACTATATGCTGTTTGCTTACGGAAAAAGATGTGGTAGAAACTCCAGCTGCAGGGAGTGTTCAGGGACACCACGGGCAGTAAAATATAAAGTCTTTCAAAAGCAAATTGTATACGCAATTGTTGTTAAAAGGGTTCTTGCCCCTTCCTCTAAGTCATCCGTTACTAGCTGCTGTCYAAGATGCTGGATTAAAAGGACCACTAGTCTGTGAAGTTCATCTGAAGAATGTCTTTTCTCATGACGTTGTTTTTTAAAGACTGGAATATCTGAAAGATTTTCCAAACTCAGAATTATCTAATACCCTACTGCATCTAATATCGTMTGTCTCTCATACATCCAAACAGAATTATTTTGTTCAGCGAATTAACAGCCTCATGTTTTCRGTCTGTGCTCCTAAATGATTCATGTCCCTTTATATACCAATAATGGAATTATATACAAAGGATTTCTAGAATTAAATTTTATTTTTACAGTACTTACGATACTTGAAATTTTTCCTCCATTAATGTGATTCTGGAATAACAAGCAGCTGTTCTTAATGACACTATTTATGTTCTGTATAATATATGGACCCAAATATCCAATGCATTCAACCCTGCGTGGATTTCCTCTAGTTTCCGGATTTTATTAGCTCCTTTCTCACTCCCACCTCTTAATCTTCCCAGTGGCTGCTGCTACAGCTGCCTGCTCCAAAACATGAGTGTTACTGCTGAAAACCAGACGCGCTCTTGAATGGTAATTTCATTGCTGTGGGTTGCAGTGCATTTAGCTTTGTAAAGTATTTTGGCCTGTACACAGCAGGTTAAAATTTACCTTTTCAGTGTCGAGTGGCTCCCACTCCCACTGGTAAATGTGCAAGGACACAATGCTCCAACAAGAGGGGTCGGGCAGCAGCATTTATAGTCCAGCTGCATAGTTCGAAGTGACTGTCATTAATCAGATTTGAAGTACGTGGTGGAATATTAGTAGCAAGCAAAGCTCAGCAATACAGGAATCCGCTAACTGGTATTTCTGCTCTCAACAGAGCCAACAAGGATTACTTTGGCACCTTCCAACATGGATGTCACTGTCGGAGAAAGTGTCGTCTTGCCTTGCCAGGTTCAGCATGATCCTATACTGGACATCAGCTTCACCTGGTATTTCAATGGAACGCTCACCGATTTCAAGAAGGACGCTTCTCATTTTGAGAAGGTTGGAGGGGTAAGTTGCAAACACCTTCTCTTCATTTGCCTGAGAGATGTATGCAGCACAGACAGGCTTACTCTTTTGCTTTTTTCAACATGGTAAAACCAGGAYGTTTCTATTCTTTTGGGCCTGTAGAATTTTCTTCTATGTTGGAGGGGAATCATTCATTGAGCTTGCTGCCCATAACCTGTTGTTCAGGCACCTTGTATTTTAGACCTGAAGTATTGTAAGTTCCTACCTCTGTTTCTGCATCTGGCCCCACATGATTTTCCCCAAGATCACGTGAAGCACAACAATGACAGATTAAGGAACTTGACGCAGACTTTGTGAGCTTCAGCCTAAAGCTGAACAAAAACATCCCATCTTTACTTMTTTTTCCCGCACTTGCATCCCTACTGTATCCCTCAACATTCTGCCTGAGCATCCCCGGGTGAGAAGCCATATATCATCTCATTAAATATTTCCTGTGCAGGATGCAGAGATGCTGCTGGGAGGAGGGGGTGGGTGTGGTGACATTAGTGGTTCTTAGAATTTAGGCTTCTAATCAAAACATGAAAAGTAAAGGATTAAGACAGATGAAGGATGTATCGAGAATTAAATCAATTACAGCAGAAGGTCTTACTATAGTGCAAGCCGTGGCCAAGCGATAAGAAAACAAGCAGCTGAGCAGCATCAGCAWGGAACTGGCCATTACAAGCCTTCATATGAAGTTTCCTTTCACGTATTCTTGCCACAGCTCCCGCTCTGGAGGAATATCTGAGAGTTAGACACTACTGCCTGTGAAACAGTGGAATTTCAGCACCTAACTTCTTTCTTTTTGCCTGTAAAACCTCGAAAGATTTAGCATTTAATCAGTAGGCACCAAACCCACAGATTGTTGTGCAGTTTGCAATTGATTAAATATAAGTGCATGTGGAGATGATGAGATTTCCTTGTAGGAGCCATGAGATATTCATATATCATGTACATTTTCACAGAAATGTTTTGAGAATTACAAACTGACCATCTGTCATGCTGTAATGGGAATGCTCCCATTTCATAGCCYGTTACCTTCCAGTATTGCTACATGGACTTTATTTATTTAGTAATATTTCCCCCCAGCTGTACTCTGGTTGTATATACAAATAGTAATATTAGAAAGGAAAGGTTAAAAACATACCAAAGCCTGAATCTGACAGTTTTACTGGCACAATTAAGGCTTCATAAGCTGATTGGAAAATGCAGTATTTTTTCTCACTAAAAATTCCAGCTTTTTCCTAAAAACAAACACAGGCATAATTCCAAATCACAGCCTTGTTTAGGTATCTTTTTTTTTTTTTTTTTTTTTCACTCTGAGGGAAAAAGCATCAAAAAGTAGTTTTTCACAAAAAATTCTCAGTTAGTGCTGAAGAAAAATCCAGGGTGAATATTGGCTAACTCAGAACTCTGAATCTAGAACGTTTTACTTGGAAATTTGTTGTAAGGGATGGAATTAGGGGGTTTTATGGAATATAGACATTTAGGGTTTTTGTTAAAACTCTTTATTTGTGTAAAGAGGGATTGAAGCTCATTAGTAGAAAAACTTCATAGGTTACCAAGAGATCCACGAAAATATTTTATGGGCTTTGTGTCACATTAAGGTCAGTGGACTAATTTCATCTGGAGTTACRTGGGTCATGGTAAGTAAATAGGCATAAATATGTTCTAAACCTTCCAGTAGTTGCAGTGTGTATTTGGTAAATGAAAATACRGGTGCAAAAATAACTTCAGCTTTCTTGGTTGTAAACATGGCAAAAAGAAAGTAATTTTTCAATGGATAGATTTCTATGTAATGATGTCTTGGAAGTCCCTGTCACATGTGCCTGAGGTCTCTGACGTGTAGTAGTTAGTGGGAATGTTATGGGGCCACCACCTGGTCTTCCAGATGGTTAGAATATAGGATGTAACACTGTCTTACTGCTCTCTTTTTTTTTTTTTTTTTTTTTTTTTTTTGTTAGACAGATGATTTATACAAAGAGTATGGCAAACCAAGCAGATTCCAAAATTTTGAACAGATTGCCTCTAAACTGTTTGGGGTATCACCTGCTTATAGAGCCCAGCAATGGCTGAGACTCTTACACAGTCAGGAGAAGCAAAAGCAATTTCAGCAGCTGTTCATACTGCGCGGACTGCTCTTTATTTGTATTCCGTGTAGCATGGAGAAAGGAAGGTGATCTTACTGTCACCTGGACTTGTCCACGCTGACAAGGATTTTATCTGGCTAGGCAAGAATGTGGATACCGCTGATGGTCTGCGGAGCCACGAGAGGCGAGGGTGCCTTCTGYGTTTTGCTGCTGGCAGGTTTCTGTGTTTTCCCCATACTTTGGGGTTCTTCCCCAAAATAGCCACTAATAAGTCAAAGGCCGTGTTAATATTTTGTTGGGGTTTATTTCAAGTAAAATTATTCTATTTGATAGTCCCCTTTGTCGTGATGTTTTAAATTGTTTGCTAAAATAAGTTCATGTAGAACATGATTTGCTTCTGAGTATGCATTGCTGTTCTCGGTAATTCCCTGAATATCCACTTCCAATCAAGTAGATGGATTTTAGATTGCCTTCGACTCAACTTCTAATGTATCGTAGGCAATCAGCACTGAATTGTCCTGCAAATGCTTACATCTGTGCTTCCACAGAASACCAGGCATTGTGTTTACACACACACGGAAGGGAATCGGGCAGAATTGGTTTCAGCTTGTGTTGAACAAAGTAGTGAGACATCGTAATGCCGAAATAATCGGTGTGAGCRTGAAAGAAAGGAAAATAATCAAATGGCTGGAAAGGTTGTTAGGTTTTTTTTCTAAGACTAAAACAAACTCCAGAATCATGTCTTCCCCTTTCTCCCAAACTACTGTGCGCCCAAGAATCAAGTCATGTGGCCAGAGGAGCTGAAAATACCCACAACAGRGGGTTCTGTCCTCAAATGAAATGCTGCTTCTCCAGAAAAATTAAAAAAAAAAAATAAAAACTTTTAAAAATTGAAGTCTGACTGAGAGATTTTTCACCTGGAACATACGATGTGAACTGGGTTAAAGCAGTAATTCAGCTGACACAAAGAGGAGGGKTTTTGAAGTGACACTGGCTACCAAAGGTTTAGTATCAAGTTCTCTGCTCAGTGATRTAGAAAACAAATAGTACACAAGGAGCCCTAATGTGATACGAAGTTACGGTTTTCACTTAAATTTTATGTGTGTTTCCCTTGATTCAGATCAACCACRTACTATGACATGAGAGGTACCAATGGGAAAAAAATGACCAAAGATTAAATATTCCATGAAGAACAAAGAATAGAACTTAGACTTGCAAAATCAGGGAATTTAGCCTGAAATGTACAACCTTTAAATGAAAGTGTGCTCACACGCTGTAGAATGGACCAAATTCAGCTTTGTCGTTTACAGATTTGAACCCCTTCAAAATCTGTGATAACTAGACTTATAAATTCTGTCTAGAAGTCGCATTGGTTAATAGCCATAGAAACCACGTTTTTCTCTTTTTTTCAGGGCTTTGAAACAAATGGTTGGTCACAGGGCACTGACTTTCTTTATGGTTCCTAATAGCAGTCAGGAGGTACATTTCCAGTACGAGCTCACCGTGTTGTAGCTTACTTCTCCTGTAAATGAGGGACGCTACCTCATGTTTATTAGGAAAATGCTTAACAGACAATTACCTTGGAGCAACTGATGGGTAACAACTTGCTATCCTGCAGGCCGTCTCCTAATGCAATTTTTGAGCAACTTCATCTTCAACATTTTTGGTTGATTTCTTTTCCATTTACAAATACAATCTTAATATTGAATTACAAGGTAGTACATTTATGTTAATAAGAATTTTGTATTTCGACAGAGTGCAGCAGGAGATTTAATGATTAGAAACATCCAGCTGAAACATAGTGGAAAATATGTTTGTATGGTGAAGACAGAAGTGGATAGCGTAGCATCTGCAGCGGACCTTATCGTACGAGGTAAATTTCAGCTCCAGTTACCATGAATCGTATTTTCTAACTTTAGTGTATTGTAGATTACAGAAACAACTGATATTGTAGATTACAAARCCCAGTTCATCTATGACTTGAATTATGTCATTCTGCCTTGCAGTTAGGGAGAATTTTAGCTCAGTTTTTGGAAGAAGCTTAATTTTTCCCAGAGAAATTAAGGGCTGAAGGATATAATAAATCTTGACTTCACATCTTTTCTCACTGACAGTCCTTCAAGTTACTGACGAGAGGGAACGAGAGTTATTTCAACCCCCTTTGCTGGTGCAGATGAGACAAAAAACCAGCCTTTTTTTGCCAGGATGCTCAGAATCAGGATTTTCCAGACGGCAGCAGAACGCTTGCCTGACTGAATTGCTGCTCGGGGCGCTGAACAGATGTGGTGCTGAAAAATTGCTACAGTGCATCGTACAGTAAAACAGCTGTAGATAACAAATTTGAAGACTACAGAGATGTATTAGTAGATTAAAAGAGGACATTGAAGACTAAAGTGAAAGACATTGGAAAGATAGAGGGATCGTGCCGAACAAAGGTTGTTGSGAAAAAAAACCCCACCCTGTCATCTGTGCGGCAGTTCAGAGTATTTCAGAAATGGATTATCAGACTTAAGTTTAGTGAATGTAAAACAATAATTACAAGTGTTCTTACTCCAAGCTGAATTGTTTTCTTCCTCCCACAGTGCTGATAAAATGGGAATCCATACTGCTMTGTTAGTGATTTCCAGGGTACTGGTTTTACAAAACTCTGCCTATTTTTCGATCTGATTCTAGGCTCACCTGGGCCCCCGGAACACGTGAAAGTGGATGAAATAACTGATACCACGGCTCAGATCTCCTGGCAAGAAGGCACAGATAATCACAGCCCAGTAACCACTTACACCGTACAAGCAAGGACACCTTTTTCAGTTGGCTGGCAGCGAGTTACAACAGGTAAAACACAATTCTTGTTACAGGCGCTGTTGAAATGTTTTCGACCAGGGACACCATGTTCTTAGTTTCCTTTTTTTCTTTTGTTTTTAATAGTTCCAGATGTGATTGATGGAAAAACATTCACAACCACAGTAGTGGATTTAAATCCTTGGGTTGAATATGAATTTCGTGTAGTTGCCAGTAACAAAATAGGAGGTGGAGAACCTAGTTTACCCTCAGAAAAAGTAAGAACTGAAGAGGCAGGTTAGTGGGTTCTTCTATTTGTTTTTAATTCATGAGTCTTGACTATTAACAAAAAAGGAGCATTCATATCCTTGGCTTTTTGCAAACAAGCTTGGAATTGCCATCAAATATAAAAGCCTATAAGTAGTTTGTTCATGATTTTTCCATTTAGCTGAGGGACAGTTTGTGTTGCATTACTGAACATCACAGAAGGATAACAACAGCTAAATACATTTAAGCTGTATTTAGTATGCCAAAAATCTGTCAGTTCAGGCAGTGCTGCAGAGACTGAAGGTATTAATGGATGGAAAGAGGTTAATTTTGACAGTGGGGTGGTTTTTTTTTTATTCCTAGTGTTTGATCAGTGTACACCTTCCATGTAACAAGCATGTGGCTCAGAAGAGCACATCAGTTAAAGCCCCAGGAGTTTACTTGGCCTAAGGCCCTTGCCCAATACATCTGCATAAGTTAGCCCTATTAAAAAAAGTGAAGCATGCCTCCGATTTTTCGAAGTTCATAAACATTAGCCTACAGCATTTAGTCTGCGAGCTAGTGAGGTTCTTCAGGTGCTCAGAAAAACATCAGCTGCCCCAGTGACGGAAGGCAGCACGGTGAATGCAGGACRGGGCTGGGGCGTTCCAGGGCTGCCCACCCTGCCTCAAAAGCATTCGCCTTGGTTTGCAAAAGGAATACGAATACACGCGGGTTAGCTGCAGAGCATGAGGTTAACGTTATATGATGTCGTCTCTTGTATCTGCACTGTGTAGACAGCTGTACCTTTCCTTTTCACAGTTCCYGAAATTCCCCCATCTGAAGTCAGTGGGGGAGGAGGCAGCAGGTCTGAACTGGTCATAACATGGGATGTAAGTTTTCTGGCAAGCAATTTTCTCCAGAGAATGATTGTTTTCATTCAAACTCTTCTTAAAAGATGAATTTCCCTGGCTGCAGCAGCTTCTCATCTAGGATGTATATGTGCTCGGTAACATTCTGTAATGTGAGCTATGCACGTTTGCCTTCCCTCTTTTGCTTTCATGTGTCCCTGTGCTAGATGGCAACAGTAGGAAATTTAGTTCGTTTGTCTGAGATTGCTTCTGTTCTCAGACAAATGTTAGCTAAAAAGGGGCAGGAGGGCAGGGGAAGAGGAAGGGGTATTGCTCAAAGGTTGAGCCAAAGAATTATGCTTTTCAGCGCAAATTTGCAGTTCTTGCTTTCCTGCCATTAACTCTGGATGCGGTTGCTAGCCAATACAATCAACCAAATACTACTGTATGTTATGCATCCCAGTTTTAATGAGTTAAAAAATGTTAACATACTGTTACTAACATTGACTTCTCTGTGTGGTTACCTAATCATAATCACATCAGAGGAAGGTATAAGCCACTGTACAAAGGTAGTATTGGATTCTATAATAGTTGACTAAGCAATTATTAATTTTTTATGAACTATGGATTGTGAAATTGAAAAAAAATTGTATTTACTGAAGAGCGTTTTAAAACAGTCTACTTAGTGGAAAGCAAGGAAAATACCTGAAAGTTGTTCTCTTCTTGAAGTGCAAACCTTAAAATAGAGTCAAAGGAACACGTTTTGCTCTGCTGTACCAGAGTTAATTTCTGATGGAATGATCCCAAATGCAGTACCACAACCTGCTTACAATTATGTATGTTGGTCTATCGGTACTTTCTTCCTGCAAAACGTGCGCAGTGCTGTATGTAGCATCACAGGCTTCAGTCATCCTTTGCTTTTCTCACAGCCCATCCCTGAAGAACTGCAAAACGGAGAAGGATTTGGCTATGTTGTTGCTTTCCGCCCCTTTGGCACCACAACGTGGATACAGACTGTAGTCACCTCTCCTGACACACCAAGATACGTCTTTAGGAATGAAAGCATCTTGCCCTTCTCACCATACGAAGTCAAAGTTGGTGTCTATAACAATAAAGGAGAAGGGCCATTTAGTTCAGTAACCACAGTTTTTTCAGCTGAAGAAGGTATGTGACTGAGTTATCTCCAGWTTGATTGAGTTACCTCCAGATATTTAACGTGAGATGTTTCATCAGAGAATATAGCAACAGTTAATAGAAATGAGATCACTTTGAATATGGACATGGTTATTTCCACAGTCACCAACGCTGCTGATCATSTCTCATTTATTGATTTCCGAATACAGAGCCTAGCATAGCACCCTCCGGGGTGTCTGCGACGAGTCTGTCATCCTCRGTCATCGAGGTCTCCTGGACAGCCATTCCCTGGAAGATGAGCAGYGGAAGGTTACTGGGCTACGAGGTAAGCTCATTTAAAACACACTCCTATTTGTAAAGGGCCGTGAGCCAGAAGGGTCACGCAGGCGGCAGGACAGCAGCACAAATTTACAGAAGATTACCGCGTATCTTGCTTTCTTCCTGCCCCACCTACACCCAGAAGAAGGATGTTTTCTTCTAAGTATCTCTGAACACATCACAGGATGAGTTGTGTTTTGCTTCCTGTGCTGAGAGTCATGTGTCTGTCCAACAGTATTTTCCAACTGACATTTTTTCAGAATTACATTTACTTCCAAAGAAACTATTTTGTAAGGTACAGTTTTCTGAGTTTAACTTGTTTACTTTTTAGATGAAGTAATGGTTTTCTTTGTCATTTTTTAATTCAAGCAAGATCTGGTATTTCAGTTTCCTTTTTCCTACAACCACACTAAAAAGAGCTGCAAGCATGAAAAGCAGATAGATAAGAATATATTTTTTTTACACAGTAAACATATTTTTGAAACTTTAATGTATTTCTACCTTTTTCAGCTGAGGAAAAAAAAGGCACTTAAAGGAGTCAGATGCAATGCTGTGGGTGAACAGTCCATTCCATGCAAGATGTTAAATGGTTTTGGTTTATATCTACTAGGTTAGGTACTGGAATAATGGTGGAAAAGAAGAATCTTCAAACAGAGTAAAAGCTGCAGGGAATGAGACATCAATAAGAATAACAGGTTTGAAGAGCAACTTAGCATACTACACAGCTGTCCGTGCTTATAACAGTGCTGGAGCAGGTCCCTTCAGTGCCACAGTAAATGCCACCACAAAAAAGACACGTAAGTATCTTCAATTTAAGGTGGGGAGMGACATAGTGGCGTGTTAGCACTTGCAGGGAAACGAAAAATAGGCGCGTTACTGGGAATCACAATATGCGTAAGTGACCTAAGTTTTCATACAGATTAGAGGAGTTACACAATTAAATCGAGCGTAGATCTTCCATTTTCTACCCTCTGCTACTTTAGCAGGGTGAGTAAGTAAAAYTCAACTATGCCAGTGGAGCTGAAGAAAGATATGTAATTTCTGCATAGAACCTTTATTATCCTTCTAGTGACTGGAAGAATTTTAAAAGAAAAATTTCTGTTACTTGGAAGGCAAAAACCAGACTACTTGAATTTTTCAGGATTTTATAACATATTTATAAGTTCTCTAGGGCATGGCTTTTGAAATGCAATGATCCTCATACAATTCATGCAAAACAATCCTTCGTGTCCGTTGTTTCCCCTTGAACAAATTGCACAAGAGGCCACTTTACTATTAAAAAGGAGAAATTAAGCTGGMGAACAGATTGTGAAAGGCTGCACTAATTTTTCTACAAATGGAAATATTTTTAGTATGCAAGAGCTTTGTAATACAACTCAGAATCAGGGTCATCAATCTTGAAGTATTTCTGTCAGACTCGCAAGCATGGACAATTAAATCTGTCTGAAAGGTCAAATTCCCTGGAATAGTCATTAACATCCTTCTACCAATAGTAGTTGCATCATCAATATTATGAAATAAGCTAGTTTATCAGAAATTATTACATGCAAAAACGAGTGTCACTGTCACTGAGGACTAAACCAACTCAGATTCACTTACATTTGCTAGAGTTGTAATATATTATATGCATAGTTAGCATGAATGGGCTGATATGAAGCAGCTCGCTGCTTGCAGCCTGTACCTGACATGTSATGAAGTTTTCTCTAATTATCTTTGTGGCTCCTGGCTGCTCCCCAGAGGTTGTGCCAGCCTRGTCAGCTCGGGGATTTTTCAGTCCTTTTTTAGTGACCACCTGCCTTTGGGATGTGTGAATGAGAACTGGACAAGCGCCTGATCCCACTGATTTGAACAGGAGCTGGATCAGGCCCTTAGTCAAAATCGCTGCTATTTGGAATAATTAAAAAGAAAAATTAGTTGCATTATGTCTGTGTATCTTGCTGGTGAATAAAGAGAGCAAAAACATTGCAGTACAGTATAATGTCAGTCTGAAGGATTTTGCTAACGACTAGTTGAATTGACTAAGACAAATAATTCTCTCTACTGCTGCAGTAGAAACCGATTTTTCATTCAAATGTGTGATTTTTAATCAATCCCAATTTCTACCTTAACTTGAGTATTTGTGATTGATGTGTTTTTCACTGTGAAGGATTTCTGTGCACGTTGCATTTACATTCACCCACGTGACCTACGAGATACTTCGTAGTAACTATTAGCCATATCAAGAAACACAGGTACTTAAAGTTCAGTTGGCAGTACATTTCAAGATGGACAATTCAGTCTTTGTCTTTGACCATTGAAGTATCTTTGCTTTTATATTTGAAATATTCATGTTCGTAGCCCAAAATAGCAAGTGTAGTTTTGTTTTGTAAAATACTGCTATATATAAAATGGCAACTGGCGAAGACTTGCCGACGTTAGTAAGGCAAGATGTTACAATTATTTCATGTTTAGAAAGTCTTAAAATACAACCCAATGTTCTGTCCATCGGTTCTAATTCAGAGAAATACTAGTGTTTATGACCAGCTTTAAGCATCTGAGGAGAAATGGGTGTAGCTGTTTGCACACTTGGCACTGGACATGTRCTTACATGACGTGGTGGTTCAGGATCTGACCTGAAGATTATTGGAGATTCTGGTATCTGAAGCGAATGGAGCCTTCTGAATCACTTCCATAAGTCAAGTGGTAGATASAGGCTTACAGTTCTTATATAGAACTACTCTTCATTTTTTCAGATGTCATATTAATATTTTGCTGTGGATTTAAAAGAATGACTCATTTCTTTTGAAATTCAGCTTTAATATCTCAGTGTGAAAACTATTCCTATATGCTGTAATATTTAATTCTCAGGAGTAAAATGATCTCCTCTTACATTTACAGAAAGTGGCTATTGGTGCATCAGATTAAATCCTATTTAGTATCTAGAACAAGGCAAATACTGCAAAAAAACACCTGTGAGGGGTGGTTTGACCTTAGAATAATTCTCTTAAGTCTTGCTCTTACATTTTTGTGTCTACTTTGTGTTAAGAAGTCTAATCAGGTGGGTTTTGATCTGACTGCTCATGGAAAAAATGTAGGGAAGCTACCTGTGTGAAAGAGTTTAAAAATAAAAGAGGGGGAAAAAAAAGGGGGGGGAAAACCCCCATAAGCACGTGCATAGGAGTGTTTAAAACCACTGTCAGTGTTTAATACTGGAACCTTCAGCACCAAAGCGTAGCGCGGTCCACCTAAGCAGCAGTTGCCTCCACTAGGTGACAGCAACAGTAAATTGTTTTCCTTAACACATTTAGAAAAGATTTTAATCATTGATTGTGTCAGCGYGTGACCCATTTTCTGGGAAACCAACTTGAGGCATCTTAAGAGGTTTCTACTTACCTTCGCCTTCTCTGAAAGCTTGGCAGTTTCAAGATATATTAAAGCGTACAGCCAAAAGCATACTACTCCTTTTGAAAATAACAGTCGAGAATTGTTAATGAAGAAAAAAACCCAATAGATTTCCTTGGCCAAAGCCCACTATTGCTCCAAGTGCAGATACTGAAACGGCACAGACTGCACTTCAAAATCACGCCTCGAATTAAAAGGAGAACAAAAAAATCTGTCAACTATTTTTACATTACAAACACATTAAAGTAGATCAGCACAGTGTGTAGATTTGACTATTCGCTAAGACTAAATTTGTCTAACAAATAATCTTCTGAAGTATTTGCTTATTCTTGGCAATATACTAAAACTAGAAATTGTCTGTTACCATCATCGTTTCATTAGCGTTTGTTCTAATTGATCACCCATGTCCTAAGACATATGCTTTTGTTTGGCTGTATTTCATGAAGAATCATCAACAGATAATGCAACTTCAGAAATAACATTTATGGGCCATTCTATTTTTCCTTCCTTCTGTTTTTCCAATTTAGTCTCTGAACCATAAAGTGTACAAATGAGGAGGCTGCATTTGAGCTGCTTTTGCATCCGACATGCAATGACAGTCAATTACCTGAACCATTATTTCCGACTGTAGAATAAATCACTAATGCCAATTAAATTAAAGTCATGCTTTTATTTTGTATTTGAAGCACCCAGTCAACCGCCAGGAAACGTTATGTGGAATGTCACCGACTCCAGAGTAATCCTCAGCTGGGAGGAAGTAAGAGCTATGGAGAACGAGTCCGAGGTGACTGGTTATAAGGTAAGTGAAAACGGACCAGAAAAATACCTGAAAGCAATCCACAGTTTGCTTTTTCTTGTCTRTTTGCAAGGCAGTAAGTTCAGAGGATGCACAGTACCACTTCTAAGCTATTTCAGTAGTGTCTCCTTTCTATAGATTTAGATCATGTTCTAACCRTGTCTCATAAACCGTGGTCCTTTCACCATTAACGGTACACGAAATGCCKCCTCCTCGTGGCAACAAAGCCAGGAGCTGCAGGCATTGCTGCCAGCTCCTGGGATCCCACTTACCCAAACGTATAACACTTGGATGTTATAACATGTATAACGCTTACTATAAATATATAACGCTTACCCAAATGCATAACATACAATCCAAGATTTAGCTGATGGGTATAGTTTCCATTGCTGGCCAGGTATATTTATTAGTACCATCTATATCAAACTGATACTCCTAAACCTTTTTCTTCTTACCTACTGTGGGACATGCTCATTGTCTTGATAGAAGGTGCATTGCTACATCTACTCTAAATCGGATCAGCACGCAAATGTATGTAAATACGTCATATATCTTAAGTATGTGTAAGGGAATAGCTGGGGATGCTCTTGATGAGCTGCGTACAGCTGGACCCCGCATCCTGCATAAAAGATTTATGCTGCAGATCTGACTRTGCAGTGTTCTGAGTTCTGTTGTCAAGAAATACCTGTTTACAGCTTAGATTAGCCACCTAGTTTCATAGACGGTAGCTGACCCAAAAACACACCATGTAGAGTTTCAAACCGCATACTCTGTCTCCCACAACGATTTCAGSTTCCCTTAGGGATAACAAACATTGCTAAGTACACAAAGGTAAGCTGAATTTTKATAATGCTGGTTAATTTTACTGAAGTAAAGGACGTAGGGGGTTATCTTCATCCCAAAAGGCGAGGGCAGTGCAGTTAACTAAAGTTGGTTTGCCAGGAAGAGAAGAGCCAACAAATGACACGGAGAACACCAGAGCAGCGGTCGCTGTGGAAGTCACCCATGCGGCTGGGTCCCTCCACGAGCGTTTTACAGCAAGGCACAGCACCGGGGGGCATGGCTCGAGGGTGGCGGCATGTGTGTAATCCCACTGGCCTTGCGTTTTTTTTCCCGTTTCATCATTATTGCCGTTATTTTGGGGGAGTTGGGATTGCTGGTGTTCGCACTGGGAAACTCCCAAGCTTACCTGCTTGTCAAATTTGTGAAACTCTGCCAGGTAAATGCACTGGATCCACGTATTTTTTTAAACTCTGCCAGGACATACCTCTCCCTGCCTAGCCTCRCCACTGGCACTAGGGACTCTGTTCAGACTCATCGAGCCTTCAGGACAGAAGAGGGGCTGATGTTGCTCTTAAATCCCTCCCTCTTGCCTGATCATACTGAGCACGGGCCGTGACATTCAGGTGTAGCTCCCGTTCTTTAAAATGCAAGACACCGAATGCGGTTAAGTTCCATGACAGAATAATCACTCGGCACTTGCAGAACATCCTCCAACATAGTCTGTAATTTTGATTAGTTCTCTCCTTCCCAAACTACATAATGGCATAAGAAGCTGATCTAGATAATTAATGGGATAATTGATAGAACGATATATTATTAAGACACTCAACAGAATATATTATTCATTTGTTATCATTATACGTTGTGCCATTTTAGATTAAAGCTGGAATAAAAGAGCTTGATTGATGTTACCTTCTTTCTTTAAATGTAGTTCTGCCCTAGAACATTAACCAAAAATYGGATCTTTTCTCTCATCCCATCTTTTTAAAGACTGAAACCTTGTTTCTAAGAAACACACGTAAAAACCGCAGGGCAGGTTCTAGTGGAAGAAATGACGCACTACAGCTCTTTGCTTGCCTTGCAGGTTTTGTACAGGACCAGCAGTCAGACCAATATGAACGTGCTGAAGACGGACAAGACAACAGCTGAACTTCTGCTCCAGTTCAATGACGATTACRTTATAGAAGTAAAAGCAACAACTGATGGCGGAGATGGCACTAGCAGTGATCAGATCCTGATTCCCAGACTAGCTAGTAGGTTGAAGCTGAATCGCTGTTATTTTGTCACGTGCTTGTACAGGGTCCCCAGCCAATACCAGAACCTCCTTTATACCAGCCACGGTACAGGGAGACACGTCTCTGCCCTGGTGTAGAGAGTCATTACTGAATTTGCAGTTGTCACCCAGCAGTTGTCACAGCTTGGCTTTGCAGGAATTGAGTCCTTACTGATGGGGAGAAAAAAAAGAATTAATACTTGTATGTTGTAGGGTAATAAGGTAATAAAAAGAAAAGCAATTAACAGTCTTCACGCTCTTACGCATGACAAACTTCGTTCTATTGAACTGGTAAATTACCATGTAAATTGGTATTAATWACGTCAGKKTTTTTTTCCTTTCTCTCCTTTTTTTATTATTACCTTGAAAGTAAAGACCATTCGTACAGTTTCATCACTCTGCAAGGCATTTCTATAGTTTTAAAATATTTACTGTATTTTTGTAAYTTTCCATTGCTTGTCAGAAATAAAAATTTACAATAATTTTTGCTTAGCATCTAGGAAGAGTAATAATTTGTCACAGCAGATACTCATGCCTTCATTTAATCCTGACCTTTTTCATTTGTCACAGGTATGGATGCAAGAGGTTCTGGTCCRTCAGTCTTGAATATCTTCAGTGTATCCAGCTTCTTACCAACAGTATTCTCCTTGACTCTTAACTCAGTGTTGTGATGATACATTTTTTCATTTGCTGGGGAAGAAAGAAAAAGAATCAGTTACTACAGAAAAGTGCTTTTTTAAAAAAAAACTGCAGTGGTTAATGCATGTTTTTCTTCTATCCTGATGTGTTTTTAAATTCTTTATATTTCACTGTAGGCTGAAGTAAAAATATCATGTAAAGTTTAGCAAATCCTTTAAAAAGGAATCTAAAATGCCTTAATACTTGAACCAAAGGAGTTTACATATTACATACTTCAGATACAACGTAAGAGAGAGGGAGAGCAATGGCACTATGATCAGAGTTACGAGGAAGAGCTGAGCTCAGTGAGAAACTCCATTTTTGCGGTGACACTGAGCTGTTTTGGGTATGCTCTGCATTGTTACGATAACATCATTCTACTTACGAAAGATGAAATCGGAGACGTGGTGTTTCAGTCGGACGGTAACACGTCGACCAAGAGGCCGTTCTTACGACAGTGTCGTAATCCAGTAGGTTTGGATCAGTTTTCTTACTGCCCTTTACRTAAGTTATTCTAAATCTGGCAAGAAACCAAAGCTGGAAAGCAGAGAAAAGYCACAGTATGGGTGTTAGTTTTGCACAGTCCACGCTGGGGTGTCCAGGAGGCAGGGCTTCCACCGCTACGCCTAAGAAATGATTTCACAGCTGTGTKTCAGAGAAGGCTCTCTGTTTTATGGCAGCGAACGTTTATGTACCTTTCCAAACACCTAACCTTCCGCTCAATAGATTTTGAAGTTAATTCCCKTATATCCCCACCTTGTATTTCTTAACCAGGTTCTTTGTTCATAGCCAAGTTCTCGCACCTTCAGGATCATTTTTATTGCCCTTCTCTGAACTCGGGTCAGTGTGTTTCACTAACGGAAGTGCCCAGTTGTGAGCATCACTGAAACGCAGTTGCATCATGGCCTTATGAAAAGGGACTACTACCACCTCCCCACCTGGTGATGTGGTGCTTCCAAATACGCAGCCCCAAATGACCTTGCCGTTTTGTCTACCGTGCTGCGCTGTAAACTCATCCTTAATTCAGTGTCACATTCATGACTTTCCTTCCTGCTGCTCTTTAACCAGTTCAAAACTATTTCRCCTGGTCTGGCACTCTAATGCACCCCGTTACTGTCATATGATTCTGGTAAATTTATGGCAATACTATAGGTTATAATAAAAAATTACACAAAGACACTTCAGGCTTGCTATTRTAGAGAAATCTATGCTTTCTTTCATAGCAATATATTAAAGCTACATTAAACCTGGTACATTCGACTTCTATAGTTGTGAATTTAGTCCAACCAGCCTTTTAGACACCTTYTAGAGAGCTGCCTACATACATGGTAGAGCAAGTGTTCATGTGACATAAAGCATATCCTTTTAAAGACTTCTTTTTAAAAGTATCTCACAGTATTATTACAACACATAGAACTATRAAGAGAGAGAACCAGGATTAATGAAATTATGGTAGCACTGTAGAAAAAAATACCTTGRTATGCATTCAAATAGCAAATTACCATATTAGTATCACGTCCAGATGAAAATACGTGCTAACTGTTGAAGTGAGCAAGATCTGTATATACTGTACATACATAGTTATAAATGGCTAGTTGCTTTTCAATGTGGCTAACCAGTGATGTTTTCAGACACTTGCAAATGCGGGGGCGGGTGGGCGATGGAAAAACAGGTGTTGCTAGTAAAGTATATAGTTACGTTTCATGCAACAAGGGGTGACTCTTTCTATTCTTGTTTCACAAAATTCTAGTCCACGTTCCTGTATTGCCATTTTCCTGCGGTTACACTGTATTATTTAATTTCTAGTTATATATCTCCATGAGATATGTACCGAGTACCTTGTTTCATATTGAAAAGTTTGAAATTTATCCTTAAACTTCCAGTTGTGTGTGTATCCTATGGTTATCTGTATGCATTTTTTTCTATTACTCTAATAAAATATTTATTACATTGAGGGATACTAGCATATTTCAAAGTAGTATTGCTTGTCCGTATTATATATTTGCACACACGGGGATTTACGGCATCTAAAAACCCTTGTCTGTGTTCTTCGCTGTATTTCTGCTAACTGGCACTTCTGGGCAGGCCAGGAGTGGTTTCCCTCGCAGCAGCTTTGCTGCTCTAAGACTAAAATCCTAACACATATACCCAGGCCTGTTCCTACAGAAAGCAGGGCAGGAGGGAGGAGCAGGGATGTAAATACGTCCCAGTCTTGCTCCGGAGGAGCTCTGAGCTCTACCTCTGCCCACAGGTTTGCAGCACGATGGACAAAGAGCCACCTCCCTTTCCCTGGCTGGGTTTCCCCTCTGCCCAATTAGGCTGTTTCCTCTCCTCTAAAATGAAAAAGAAAAGGTAATTATATTGAAGAAGAGTTAGTTCTTTATAATAATTTATTTAGTGTATCACTATTTAGCATTAAATTGCATGGCCTGTTCTCCCCTGCAGATTGCCTATTCCTTCCTCACTGCAGCTTCCCATAAAGCCAGAGACTTTCTAGCACTAAAACCTTCTCCCTGGGAACACAGACAAAACAGAACTATATATTTCAAGCTTTTAAAGCATGGCTTCTACCTACGTTAATAGGGAGCTGATCCAGATGCTGCAGTAAGGGTTCATAACAATCCCAACACGTTTCCAAGGGCATACGCACGAGGGAAGACTGCCAGGCTTTCCCTTTCCGATGGTTGTAGGTGGACATGGGCCTTGCTCTGTTGCCCCCAGTCTTCCTTTAAGCTGACCGCGGTTCCTCATCTCATGTTAATTCAGTTAATGTTTATTTGCGGTAATAGAACTGACTTGATTCTCCAGGGAGCTGGAAAAAAGTTAAGTTGTTACTGGGAAAGTATAGGAGGAAAAGGGGAAGAGCAGTAAGGGATAAGGTGAGAGGTCCCTGAGCCAGCTTACCTCTTGCAGGCTTTTCCAGAGCAGCTTCTGTGACTAACCAAGTTTAATTCAGTCCTGGGGAGAAAAAAAAGAAAGAAAAAGAAAAAAAACAATGAAAAATGTGAATAACATCGCTTGTATGACTGGAACTGCGGGTGATGGGGAAGGTGTTTCTGCCATTCCACTTTTACTTGTACTCGCACCAAAAGCAGCCAGCACTTTGTCACTTAAATTGCTATTATTTGAAATCCAGTAAGACACAATAGTAGGTTTGAGTCATAGTTTGTARGCAAACACTATTGTAAAGTGCATATTTTTTAATACCCCATCCAAAAATGTAGCTGAACTCCTCCAAGCTGTTCAGTAATGCTGAAGGCTACAAAGATCCAAGCCAAAAGCTGGGGGGAGGCGGAGGAGGAGCAGGGGGGAGCGGGGAAGGCGAAGCCCCGGAGGGACGAGCCCGGCCTTTCTCTGGCTCCCTGCGGCATTTCGGGCGAGAGGTGGGTGCYGCAAGGAGGGCGAGCGCCCGCAGCAGCAGCACCACGGAGACCTCCAAGGGGTTTCTCTGGAAACTGCCGGTGCAACACAAATCTGGGCGACTCGGGGGGTTTTTTTGGACAATGACTCAAACTGTCATTGTGAAAAGGAGAAAGGATTCGAGAGTCCTGCCACCAGCTGGATATGCACACCAAAGAAAAAGGGATTTGAGACGGTGTAAAAACAGTGTTTGCGACTGCGTGTGCCTCCTCTGGAAGCTGTAACGGCTTTCGCTGGAAGCCGGTACCGGAGGCGATAGGACTGCTGTGGTTTGGGATTTGGAGCTCCGGAGGGTGAGGGCTGTTCGTTGGGTTATTTTAGGCGTGGGTTTGAAGTTTCTCACCCTGCATCACTCTTCCCCCGAGATTTGCTTTCTAAAGGGTTTCTCGTGCCACCTGAGTAATGTGGGGTTTTTTCATTGTTTTATACAAGGGGACTTGATAACTCCTCCTGTGCTTCTAAAGTCTGAATTTCTCAGAGATAGATAGTATAAAAACTTTTTTCTTTGGACAGTTTACTCTCTCGGATATGTTGCAAACATGCAGGATCCTCTATGAATACAAAACGAGTTAAAAACTAATACCACTTTAGCCTTAGAAATATTGGAGATCTCCATTTTCTACTTAATTTGCCTTTCACTGGTGGAGTGCAGACGTGGGCAGTGCCTGTCAGGTTATATATGTTATGTCTTAATAACAGGCAATAAAGCAAGCTGTCTTGCATGAGGGAGTGCATTAATCTGACAGCTTTCTGTCTGAAATAAATAACAATGGAATATTGTGAAAATAAAATGAGTTTGTAAACAGGCACTCGCTCTCTTAGGAAAAACAACCTCCTCGATTGTTTTATGCTAATGCTCTGAACTCCTGAAAAGCAATAAAAAAGGATATGTTTAGCAGAGATATAACTGAATGTACGCTATTGTTGTTTTATCAAGCCTGCTTGATAAAAAGAGGCACTACTTTTCTTYAAATCTGATGGATACGTAGCGCAAGCTGCAACATGATGGGAGGGAGATGGTACACCACTTAACTGTATCTCCAGCTATCAGTCTTACCCTCTTAGAAAAGAGCTTTTCTGCGAAGGCTTTTCACAGCTGCCTCCCTGGTGTGCGTGCAGCTTGGGTCTCACCGGGAGGCGGGCTGAACAGCCTATAAAAAAGGACGGACATTTGGCTTTTTCCAACCTTAAGATCTATTTCAACAGCCTCAGCAAGCGGAGCCCACCTGCACCCTGCGCATATGGGAGCTGCTTCTCGGAGGTGCTGTTAACGTCTCGCCTTCGGCTTGAACGTCCTTCCCGAGACCAGCTCAGGACGCGGACATCTCGTTAGCACGGGATTGCTCCCTGCCGCTCCGTCAAAGCGCTGGCCGYGGGACGGGGAGATGCAGACAGACGTTCCCCTCGGCAGCCCTCCCCGAGACCGGCGCGTCCCCCCACACTGCCCTTGGCGGGGGGCATCCTCCCCAGGACAGGGCTTCGGCGCTCCCGGGAGCTGCACGGCCGCTGTCCCGCCTCGCGGCAGGGAACCGCTCCGCTGCCGCCCGGTTCTTCCGACGCCCGCAGCGGCTGCGACCTGGGCAGCTGGAAGCGTCTCATCTTTGCCGGAGGAATTCGGCTAACTCTAGGAGATACCCTCAGAGTACATGTGTGCSTCTGCGCATAAGTACACCTTCCACAAACGGAGCTGGCAGCCTAAAATAACCAATTTTGTCACCAATTTTGAGTCTATTTTCATGTTTTCCTCTTGCTGACAGTGGCCGTGTATTGCCAGTCTTCTGCCTCTGTCCTGCCTCTCGTTAGGTGCATCAGAAAGTTTCCCTCCCCAACAGTTTGGTACTTCCATAAATAGACACTCGCCTTTCCTTTCATGGGTCCTCTTCATCAGCGTTAACTGCCGTGTTGCAGTGTCTGTGACGGCACTTACCGTAAGTCATACCGTGCTCTTCATTTGCTTTGGTTATGAACTCTGTTTTGAGACTTCTCAGTTTGTGCATGAGAGTGTTTTAGTATCAGAATTTCACAAGACCTTCGTGTGCATCTTTTCCTTTGTTTTTTCCCATCTCTAAGGGTCAAGAAAACTCGATAAACTCATTTGGTATTAGATTTCTTTTCCTGAGCTCCTTGCTGATCATTTTGAGGTCAAGAAGTATCTTTGAAAGTCTCTCTTTTTTTTTTTTTTTTTTTAAATGCACAAATACAGAAGACATGCCAGTAACCCTATGTAGCATTACAAAGACACTTTCTTCCCAATGTACTTAAGATTATTTTCTTACCCTCTAAGAGCATAATTACTCCAGTGGGGTCTGGACCATGCCTGCTCTCTGTGCTGTGCTCTTCATTCCATCTCGGCGATTAATTCCCTTTAGGTGGGAGAACATCAAGGCATTGGCAAGTGCTGAAAAAGGAAGAATCAAAAGCATCCTGTTAGGAGCCAGCAGAAAGGGTGCAACTTCAAGATGTTCATTAATTCAGCCCATGATAATCTAAACTCAAAGCAACTCCTAGGACAGGGGGACRTCCCAAATTGCCCATCAGGAAAGAGCACCTTTTGAGACAGCCCAGCTCCTTGCTGCCTGCTCAGCCTCCAGCCTCCCAAATCCCACGCTCCTCGGGATGCAGAATAACCCAGCTGCAAGAGGAGGAGGGATGCAGGGTCCCTTCCCCACCCCACTGCCAGCTGCGGGCGCAGGATCGGAATCCTCCAGCAGCACAAGGGGAGGGTTTGCACCCCCTCGGTCAAAGGTGGGACCTAAAACCAGCTACCCAACCATCTGGCTGTTAATAAAAACGCACACATCAAAATGCTGCCTTTGAACGAAAGCGACTGGCAGCCGTGCTCCGGAGCAACTCCCCGGGCGCCCGACGCAGCATCCTCCTGCTCCGGCACTTGAGGGGCCTCGGTGGTCTCCCCGCGCTGCCGCGGAGTCACAGCACGCCGAGGCAGAGACTTCATAGCACGCGTAGGGACCTATTTTTAGGCACTCTGAACTAATTGCTCTGCAGCCCTGAACAGAAGTGCAGATTGATTTTATTTTTTTGGTCACCTCCAGGGAAGGTGCTGCGAACGCTCCCCTGAGATTTGAGCACCTAAACGCGCTTCCCGTGCCCGTTAATTTAGCAGGAATGTCGGCAGGCAGGAAAGGCGTTCATCGCCAATGTCGGCAGGCAGGAAAGGCGTTCATCGCCATTGCTCTCCCCGGTGATTTCATTTTAGGGGATCTTTCCGTTTGATGCTGGAACACAAGCAATGACCTGTTACATCAGCTAAAGGCATAAAAAGAAACGAGACAGAGAAAATAAGGGAAAGCTCTCTCTTTCATGCCCTTTATGATACAAATAATAAATCTTTTTCCCAACTGAGGACCTGTAAAGGAGTCTATCAAAAAGGACATGTGTTTAACAAGAATTTCTCTCATTAGCAATCCAAGGAGGGCCATGGTTRAAGCAGACAAATAATTTAATTTTTGTCACACTTCCTAACATTGCCACCAGACTGAGGCATTTAAAGCTACACTTGTCACAACACTAATTATCTATTTGAACAGCAGAGCTCTCAGCTGATTGAATGAGTTCTTCTGCAGTGAGAACAGAGATCATTTCATCAGCTGCATCTGATCGTCATTACTTTTTGGATATAGGATGTAAATGGACTATAACAACAGAAAATATGGCTTTGGTACCTTTACAGCAGCTTCATATGAGACAGAGGGGAACTCTTCCGCAGCAGCCAAAAGCTTCTGCTCATGTACTGGAAAACAATGTCTTGGGGTTTTGTGTTGCCTTGGAAACATGAAAAATAAAGSCCCATTAATTACCTATTTTCAAGCAACCAGAGTATCCAGTGCTGAGGGCCTGATCCAAGGCTAATGAAACACTTACCCCAGTTTCAGCAGACTTTGACTGATCGATCAGCCCTTCCAAACAAGGAGAGGACCGAGGCAGAACAAAGCTCAGCCAAGTTTCACTTCTCACTGTCTTTCCGAAGATTTACCAGAAGGCTTCGGGCAGACACGGAAAGTGGTGGTTCGCAGCGGTTCCTTCTTGACTTCACATCCATAACTTTGCTAACATTGTCATCTGTTTCTTTTTTAAAATAGATGCCMTCTTTTTTCAAAGAGGTACTAGCAGCTGACCTGATAAACATCCATGCAAACACGTRTACAAGACCTATATAAATCCCACACATACATTTTCTCCAGATAGGAAATCGTGCTAATAGTCCCGGTCGTTGGCACAGAAGCATGAGTTCAGCCAGACCTTCTGCTACCGTTCTTTCTGCCCAAAAAACAGCCAAATAACAAAGTCTCTACTATTATCACTTCTGTATAATCATTTTTAACTGTTAATTAAACATTTTTTAACTACAGACTGCTTGCTTCTTTTCCTCCCATTAGTAGTGGTGCTTTGGTCCGAATTATAAATCCCTATGAAATAGGTGAAGATCAGAATCAACCTCTTCTTGTGGGAGTTTGAAGTTGCCCTAAAATTTTCTTTTGGAAAGACTGTTTGCCTCCCCCCCCCGCCAGCATAGCCCAAAGCAACCAGCTAAAACTCCAGCCACAAAGGTATGGAAGGATAAAAATAATTCCAGTAAAATCTTCTTAATTTTCTCCAGGAATCCTTCTCATTTATGAACTATGCAAAGTGCCCCTTCTCTTTCATTTACAATGAATATTAATCTTTGTCTATCAACGCAAGCACATTTTTAGAGTATTTTCCACTCATTCATATTCACAAGGTTGACCGTCATTGCTGACRAACTTTGATTGTCCGGTTTCGGATTTGGGCCAGGTTTTAACACAGCAGTACTTGACACCACTGACAGTATTTCACTAAATAGGCGCTGGAACGGGGTGAAGCCCCGTGTGCCGCACAGCCCGTTCCRAGACGGGCACGCACCGACGAGCTGGAGGAACGTCGGGGTCTGAGACCCCAGCGTTGAGGTTGGAAAAGACCTTGAAGATCATCGAGTCCAACCGTTAGCCTAACACTGCCAAGCCCACCGCTAAACCCTGTCCCTCTGAGGTGCTCTGCCCCGTGACCCTTGGCATCAGCATACATCAAGTTCAAGGCCCACTTCAGGGCTTGCAGGCAAAATGCGTCGGCAGCATTTCAAACCGCCTCCTCCGCTTAGGAGGTTAATGAGCAAAATACGCTGGAGACTGCGACTTCTCCCGGGTCTCTCGCTGCCTCGCAGCATMCGTCTAAAGCGGCATAATTAACATTTTAAGAAAAGTAACGCACCAGGAACATCCGTTTGTTGAGAATATCATCTATAACCAGCCTCAAACTGTTCCTTTCCTCCGTTGACACTGTTCAACGGCTACAGCTGAAAGGGACGGTACCGGACACTGGTGATGGTCCCCCCCATTTGGGGGGGGGTGCTGGGGGAAAGGCGCAGATCCGGCCCCGCAGCCACCCCACATCTGGGCGTACCCCGTCCCTCCGCCGCAGCCCGGGGGATGGGGTTTGGAGACCCTGCCCACAGCACAGGGATGGGGCACAGCCACCTCCCGGGCTGCTGGAAAAGCACCACTTCCATCTTGTAACACTACSCAAACATGGCAGATGCTATTTTTACGTTTGGTCCCAGCTATTTTAAGTAAAAATTTGCTTAAAAAGACACCGAAAGACAACCTTTTCTTTTAGTTAGCCATCCATTTCTAAATGAGCTGCTTATATCAGTAATTTTGAGTTTTTTCTCTCTCCAATTTTCCTCAGGAATAATGCCATCGGCAATCTCCGTGAATCTCCGTTGACTCTTTCTGAAGGTTAAACTGACGGCAAGAAASCTGCATCAAAGGGAAAGAAAAACTTCATTCTAGAAGCACAGAAATACTTACACAACACAAGATAAGCTAGAACTCCTCATTTCTACCACGTAGACACGCTTGTAAAAAGCGTATAAAAATAGGCCATTTTTAGTTCAGTTGGGGAGGGGAGGAGAAGAGGTATTTTATAGCTCATCTAAGAGGAGACAAGGCTGGCGATCAGCACAATTTGTAATGCATCTAATTGAAAAGATCCAGAGTTTTTAGGGTTTCATGCCTGAAGGAGAAGAATCTCTTGGAGCCATTTTGATGCAGAAGAGAAAAAGAGAATAAAGTACCGCACCGCAGCCTGGGGCTGACGCCTTCTCCGAGCAGCAAACCAAGGACCGCGAGGAGCCCGGCTAAACAAGCCAAAGGTTCAAACGTCAAATGACAAAGCTGACTATTGATGGGGAAATGACTGCCAGAAACGACCGGACCGGGGCAGGCASCCCTCGGAAAGCAAGACAAGAGGTTTATTTCAACCTCCTCTTCTGAGCTGCTCTCTGAGCTCCTCAGCTGTGATCACAAATTTTGGCAGCAGTCTACTAGTAGGACTGATGAGAGAGAACACAAATTGACTTAGGGTTGGTCATTGCAGAACAATAATAAAAATGAGATACGAGAGACACTGTTTCACAATGTATTTCCCAAGAATKGGCCTCTTTTTGGCCAGTTCTAGTAAATTCAGAATAATGGGAAGTTCAACACACTTATCGATATTTATTCTAACGAGTTCATCATCWCTCCTCACTGATGCGCTGGAAAAAAATCCATAAATGTTTCGATATCAAACACCCACCGCTGCCTGCCCTCAGAGGAGCAGAGCTAKCCGTTCTGCAGTTAATTAGCTATCCTCTAGGAAGAAACGAGAAAGACCACGCTTTAAATTAGACCCATCTGGTAAAGGCTTTCTTGAAAAGATGAGACTTATGTCATGTTTTGGAGCTATCAGACGCAGAGGTTTCCCAGCAGAGGCCATCTGTCCCRGATAACTGCTGCCAGTCCTCAAGATTATCAATTAGTCCGTAATGATTGTTTATATGAAAAAGGTGACTGACGGGGCAGGAGGCTGACCTCTGAATACGAACATCGTGGCGGAGTCTAATAAAAGSCCAGGTACCGAGAGGAGGAGCGGGGCCTCGCTTCCCAGCACCTCCCTTTCCTTCAAGGAAACAGCAGGACTCTTGCTCTTCTTTGAGTTCAAGTAAGAACCAAGATGCTGCTGCTTGCGGCCACTTTCCTACTTAATTGGAGCACGTGCTAGAAAGTGTGGGACAGGTTCGGGTCCCTCCCCTGCCCAAGGGGTTTTAACCCAGTATCTCTGATTTTCTTGAAGCCTCGTGGATTAGAGCCCTCTCTTACACCCACCACTGCCCGCAGCGGCCTGAACTCCCAACCCCACGTCCAGGATGCTTTTAGGGATGAAGGTACCCAGATCAATGCGCTAACGAGGCTCTATTACATACAGCCCAAGGCACGGTCACAGCCGCAGCTTCGAGACTAAATCGCCGCAAACCGCACTTCCCAAATCTCAGAGGAGTCTCGGACCACAAGCCAGGCTTGGATCCGYTTCTCCCCCCTATTCTATGCGGTTTCAATTCATTTCCAGCGTGCCGCGTGCTCTGTTCTCTGCTCACAGCGCAGTCACGCGAGTCCTGCCGTTACTAAAGCAGCTTCTGTCTCGCTGCTCTTATCGGGGCAGCACAGGGCTGGGACCAGCTTGTAAGGAGAGAAAATTGTTTACATAATTTATGATGTCTCTTGTTGTCAAAATAACCAGACAAGCTTAAAAATATAAGCAGACACTGTGAGGAACGATACGCTTAAAGTGTTGAATTATATGGTAGTGAGAAGAATGAGAAATACTTGAAATTAAAAAAGAATAAAAATGTAAAGTATTAGAGAAATGTCAAACATTTTTCTGTATTTCACCCATCAATAATGCATCATACTTTGCTTTAAAGACAGAAGATGATGATGTCCAGATGGCTCAAGGAAGGTATCTGGAGTGCCAGATAAACATTACTGCAGCAAGTGGACTCCGCTGGTGGCATGTCACACCGGTAACCTCCCGGGAAGGGACCCACCAGACGGCTGCTGTACACGGGCTTTTTAGGCATTTTTCATTAGTGATAAGAAAAAAAGCGTTTGGACATCCATTTCTCTATATGTACAGAACACCTAAGTTACGTGAGCACGGTAACTCGTACCCAGAGAAAACAGATGCACAAATGAATATGCCAGAAGGAGCATGGCTGTTCACAGAGGGAAAATCTTCCTCCGCACACCTACGGCAGGGCAGGACTCCTGGTCCCGACTTCAGGACCTACTCGCTTAAATAGATGAGGACCGACGTATAAAGTACATACGCAGAAAACTGAGGGCTGGCTGTTTTCTAAACACCAGCAGCAGAGGTGATGTCGATTGCCAGGCTGCGGAGGGAGACCACACATTTTAGAAATTGAACTGTAAGTTGTTGGGTTGGGGTTTTTTTACCACATCAGTTGGATTTCTGTCTGTGGGAAACTTTTCCTCAGAGAGGCYCTTTTCACAGAAACAGCAGGGCACGGACCGGTAACAGCGTGAAATGAGAGATCTTGAAAAGCAGCGTCGTTCTGCAGGAAGCCCCGCATTTGCATGTTAAGCTCCATCTATTCCCTGAACGCTCAGACACATGAAAGCAACCCCGGATTTTTAGTTAGCCGCAGATCTTTCAGCTTCGGCCTGAATTTAAAGGTCACGCACGCTCAGAGCTTTTGTCTGCGCCTAGCTGGAGCAGCRTCACGCAGCTCTCCTTGGGAAGAGGGGCGAGAAAAGCGCCGGCTCGGCCGTGCCGGGGCCACAATCCCGTCTGCAGCGAACAGTATCTGACATCGGCCCCCGTTCCCAGTGACGGTGGCCCCGATATACTGGGATGTTGTACGAGAGACGCTTCTCTGATACCGGTGACCTTAACAAGAGCTTTTTAGAACTTGTCAGGGCTATGACAGCTGAACCTTTTTAGGCATGTAAATGCAGCGCGAGTGGAAAGCAACGGAACGAAACCCACTGTCCTTTTCACAAAACAGTCTTGGGAGAAGTTCAAGACATTTAAACTCAATTTTAACCTTTCTCATCTTCAGAAATCAGACCTATTTTTGACCAGGCTGAAGGTTTCCTACCCGACGTGGCAATTCTGCCCGTCGGCTTTGCGCCGTGCGGCTGGAGGGGCGGGCAAGGCTAACTCCCACCGTCTCCCTCCACCACCATCGGCAGTACCACTCACCACCACCAGCACCGGCCAGCCAGGGCTGCTCGGCAGGGCTGCTCAGCTGTGCTTCTCGCTCCTCCTCATCCTCCCATGACGCCCTGACAAACGGTCAAGCATTGCAAGGTTGTCATCAACACCACCGAGCTCCCCAGTATGCCGTTTCCTCCCTTTCTTCAGCATTCAGGAGCAGGTGAAGTGGGAGATAAAGAATGAAATTATGACCCTTGTCATTGTCTTCCAAATGAGAAACACTGATGTGGCAGTGTATTTGAATATTCAGGAAAGGGGCAGACCTACACACTGGATTTATCGACATAAATGTTGGTCTCAGCTATTGAATTCCTGGTGCTGATGAGGGTTGCCGAAAAATTATATGTATGCAGGATGGATAAGAGGCGAGGGCTTGTTTTTGCCTGCCAATATATAAAGGACTCGAATGATTGTTGGTTTGTTTGCGTTTGTGATTAGATTGATATGGCTTATGCCTAAGTACACTGCTGATATAGATGAGCAATTAAATAGCAATAGAAGCTAAAAATCTTTGGATTCACCTGAAATGCGCTGGGGAGCTGGTAGGGAAGGACCCCTGGAGAGGCAGATTCAACCCCAGAAAGGAGTGGATACCCTCCAGAGGGTTATTACTTCAGTTCTCCCAGACTGGTCATTTCTCTCTCACATGCTGGAGAGACAGCACATGGTCCCATCTCCTCTGGAGGTGGAGCACAACTTCTGCAGCCCCAAGGAAGGGAGCAGGCAGAGGTGGGGACAGCTCTCGTCTCACACCCCCCCGTCAGCAACGCACACCCCAACACTGACAGCAGAGGCAAAAACCCCTCAGACTTCCCGGCACAACTGCACATAGTGGGACTTAAAAAGCCCTGTTTCAAGATGCCCTCCTTCCCCTCCCTCTTCTTCCTCTCATGGTACTGCGAGGCGGTTTCTCACATAACTGAAGGAAAGTGCCTAACCTCAGAAGAATATTATTTTAAAGATGAGCGTGCCTTACTCAGAAATCCCAGGTGTACTTGTTCAGCGCCTCATTGACGGGTGAGTTCAGGTCTGAGAGCAGCTCCCCTCGGGGGTACCGCCGGCGTTACGCAGGGGCAGCGGGCAGGTACAGCTGGTGGCACCAAGTGAGCTTAGCARGGCAGAACATCCACCCGGGGCTTTGGAAGACTCCGGTTCTGGCCTCCCGGTTCCCTCGCACGAATGCATTCACGCTTTGCTCTGTTGCCTCCACAAGCGCTGACGGTGCTGAGGCACCTGGTGTGCTGAGACCGCTACTTATCCTGATGATGAACGTGACAAAATTGCTTGGGATTTTGGGGGTTTTTTAGTTGCTTGTTTCTCTGTATGTAGGTTAAGTCCCTTGTCTTACACTTGGAGTAAGTTTTCTGTTACTTTCTGCCTGTAAACCTCCTACCCAAAGGCATCTTCTCCCAGTATCACAGTCCCCGGGGCATCTGTTACCGATAATATTTGACATTGCGAAGTCTCGGAGGTTTGCTCTGTCACCCGGCACCACAGAGCCCTCCCAGCCCCAAASCACCTTGAAAGATTCCATGTGGCTGCATCCCGGAGTCCCGCTGTACATCTGCCATACAGGCACAGGACCACRGTCTGGGTCAGACCACGCGCTGGGGAGGGAGGAAGAGGAAAAGAGATTCTCCTTTTCCCTCTCTCCCTTCAACAAACCCACCCCTGGTCATCATGCCGGCTTAGGGCAGCTGATGCTACTTCGCAGCCCTTCGCATTCACCTCTTACCTCTCGCCTGGTCCTTGGGCAGGTCATAAATCTGTTACCACTCTGGGTGCTACCAGTGCGTACCACTGAACTCCCCCAGCACCCTTCTCCTTTCCCACCATACCCCCTCTGTGCGTGTTGCATTAAGTCACCCAAGCTTTACTGCTACGTTTAGGGTACAGAGCAGAAGTTACACAAAGCAGCAGCATCCCTGTGTGTAAAGCAAAACTGATCTTACGTACAGGACGGAAACATTTGTAGCTCACAGTGGCCACCTGAAGTGGGGTTATATAAAATTGCAGATAGTACCAAAAATTTCAAGATRGGGAAAGAATTCTCTCTGACACACCTATAAAATGGAAATACTGCACATTACTTTTAAATGTATTATTTTATRAGAAACRCGGTCATACTGCACTTAAATGTGTAACTACCTCAGGATTTAGTGCWTCAATTGAAAATTGTCACAGTCAAGATAAAAAAAAAAAAAARAWTWAAAAAAMCTTCRAATCRGAGTTGCTCACCTTTAGCATGCTCATTTGGGGTCTGCTCAGGCCTTCAGGCACAAACAGCTCCGTATCTTACAAGATGTTAACGGCGYGGTCAGGGAAGATTGCCTTTGGAAAGAGGAGGGAGAAAAAAGAAGCTGAATCACAGCAGACTCAGTATTTGGGGAATACTGAGGAGTCACTGGCAATAAGGCTCAACACTGTATAACCAGCAAACAAAACTTCACCAGGGGTCACTAATCTATTACAGAAGCTTAAAAAAAAAAAAATCACAAACTGAACCAGTGCTCTTATACATTAGTCTGATACCACTAAAATATTTGCACATCCTTGATTTTCTATGGCAATTTTGTATCATCGGTTTAAACCACCGTTTATCATTGGGAATGAAAACACCAAAATTCGGTAGCCTTTAACAAAGGACCCGCTAAGCCTTAGGTTGAAAGTAACTGCATATATGCTGTCCTGCTGTYTGAAAGGCAGGGATCACCCAAACCTCAGCCAGCGCGCTCCAGCCTGAACAAATGAACTTGTCCCACGCAGACGTCCCCTGAGAGTGGGCTTCGTTCTGAAAACAGGTAAGGAAACCGCGGCCACGTCCCTGAGCTGGCTTCCCTACGGGGTACCGCCGTGCACGTGAAGTTTAAAGTTCGATGGTACAAAATGGGCATAACTATGGATGTTCTTACGCCAACAGTTTTCACTGCAGAGCACCGCAATATGGGAGCAGCTTAGGAATGTTTTGTGTATGAAAATGCAAAGCAAGCGCTTGCTATCTTAGGACTGATGTTCTTATGAAMAAGTGATTGCCAATATCTACTTCTTTCGGTCCAAGTTCGAAGCTCACAGATGAAGAAGCCTTGGCCCATCACAGAAATATGGGAACTGCTTTTATAATCAGAATTTTTTATTMTTCTCATCGTAGGCTATTAGGCTGAGGGTCCATATTTGTAATTCATGTTATAATGTCCATTTATATAATGGACAAAAATGKACAAGCAAGTAAGATTAGAGTAGAAATATTTGTGGTTTCTTATTACAGTAAAAGAAGGAGACTTCAAAACATAACTTTAAAAATTAAGGACAACATTATGTCCAGATATACAGCTTTTAATGGTCTCAAAAACACACATTCAAAACTAAATCAATGATAAGCAAATGTTGGAGATACAATACGTAATATTCTGGCCTAGTATACACGCAAGACAACAGTCCRAATCGGGAATTCTTGCCCTGAAACCATAATGCCTTTGTATGGTCACAGAAAAGTTAGAAAACAACATATCTGACTCCTTYCCCTTTACCTGCAACAGGCAACAGAAAGCCCAGCCAATGAAAAGGGCTATTTAGTGATCATCCACATTATCCTTTTCTTAAACATGTGTAAAGCTGGACGAACAAAAGACAAAAATGAAGGCTGATGGCACTGCTTTTCATATTTCAGTCTCAACTCTGTCTTCTCATCATGCATGCATTGGCAAATGGAGTAACGCATGGGGCTGAAAATTACCAAGCAGGTGTTTAAAAGACATCCGTAAGCAGTTCTGCTRTAGTCTAATTAGCGTTCTAATACATATTACAGTGCAGAGTCATCATTATTTCCTCTTCATTAGCTGCTGATATATAACGCATCTTAAAAAAACGTCTAACCTGTTTTCTTTTTTTTAAATAAAAAAAATCAACCAAGAGCGTATTTCTCCCATTAACAAAGGCAATAGGAATATGATTAATGCATGCCATCTAAACTATGTGCATTAAACATTAAAAACCAATGCACCATCTCAGCCTAATGTGCATTTGCAAATTATAAAATACGCTTGTCAATATTAACACTTGAATATGAAATGTTTAGAAAGAAAACAACAGAAAAATAAACTTTTTCTTCTAGCTGTCTTTTTGTAACTGCTGATCTCTATTCCTATTCTTTGGGAAGAGAGAGACCACCAAGTCCACCAGAATGCATCCAAATYGTTCAAGGCACGGTCCGACCTGGTGGGCAGAGAGCTACAGGATATATCTATCTTGTAGCTGCTCCCGTAAGAGCAATCCGTGTTAGCTCCAYGTAGTTTTAAATTACTTTTGGCTAGCGATAGCACTCTCTCTGCCCAAGCACACAGCTGGAGGATGGAGAGAGCGCTAAACCAATACCGTTCCTCTCAGCTTCTCCGACGGGCTTTGCGGCTGCGCTGAGCTCAGCCCTGCTGCAGCGGAGCTGCTCGCGGGATCCCAGCCAGCTCCTTCAAAGCTAACGCACGTCCAAACCACAGCCACAGCAACACAGGAACACTTTCAGAGCTTGGGTCTGCCAAGTGTTGACGTGTGTCCGTAGGAGCGCATCTGCCCACGAGGCATTCTTGATACCTCTCCCCATTGGGATCACTTGTGCCGAGGACAAGGTCATCTCCAAGCTCGTGGTCCAAGTTTCCTTACATTTCTGAGGCTTTATAGCTACCAAAGCAGAAGAAATTCAAGCGYTCTCTTCCTAGAAATCTTCTGACATCTGCCAGAAACCTCTATATTTACCTTGATTACCCCCACCCAGCTGAGCTTCTATCCCAGTGGAAATTCCAGTCACRGCTATAGGTGAAGCCAGCGGTACAGCACCTTTGGTTGTTGGTGTCGAACAACCAGGGGGACAGTCACTTACCCAGCCTGCCCTCCCCTGCTGCCAGCACATCCCCTAGAGAGGCCTTGCGATAATTTGGGAGATTGAGCRATACATCAAGGACCCAGCTCCTTTCCGCCCATGCCTGTGCAGACTGGTCACCTGCAGAAGAGCACTAAGAGATACCGAGGTCTCGCTAAAATAAGACATTCCCTCTTCCATCTCAAAATTCAATTCTCCATCAAACATTGAAAATTACAATGAACTCGCCAGAGGGGACAGCASCTGAGGAAGGTACATTTTTACGCTTGCTTGGCCTTTGACAGCAGCCCTTTAATTGCAGCACATGGCAAGTTCTTCAGCAACTTGCCAATTATGCCCGATCCCCCAAACTCAACTTAAAGCTTCTCTGCAGTTCTGCTCTCCACCTTCTCCAACAGAGCAATAACAGATGCTTCACAAACTGATCCCTCATGAAATGTAACACCAAGTCTATAATGAGGTTTTACTGCAACAACAACAGATTTTACTCTTCCTCTAGAGATCTACAGAAATCTGGTCAATTTTTAGAAGAATTCAAGCTCTGGGTGGCAAAAACCCAAAGTTGATGCCAGTCATGAAAGTGATACAGCAGCAGAGACACCAGGGCTGGGGACCATGCCCTCTCGCCTGCTCTGCACCCAGCAGCCACGCAGACATGGATTTAGACCTTGAACTAAAAGACAGTGGGTGAATTCACACCCTGCTGAAGCTCACTGGCACCTCACCAGCGACTTGGCACGGTGGTGTCCCTCTGTCCTCATAGAGGATGAGCCAGGTCCACATCAACACCATCAAGTGGCTGGAAATAGCCTCAGGATTTGTTAGGGACGTTTCTGTCCGTGGCACAAGGACACGTTTGCCTTGGGTTGCCTGAGCACGTCCCCTTCAACCAAGATGAGAGGAGGTGCTCACCTGGGGCTGTCTCCTTGCTGAGGACCACGGCAGCTCACACCATGTCATCCAGCTACGGGCACGCAACGACGGGGAGTCCCAAGTCCCCTGCTCCCACGAYGGGGTGAGGAGGAGGACATGCCAGCAACATCTGCAAAGCCAGGCCAGGACCGATTCCCGGCTGTGTCCTCCCGTGTCTTGGCACAGCCACACTTCACTGCAGCGTTACGGAGCGTTGCGTTCCAAAAGCACCGCACAAATACGAGTCAACAAGCGCCGTGACTGAGGCTACGGGTAAGTGCGGCTTAATGCCTGCACTTTAAAGACAGGGAATCAGCAGCAAATAGGTTAAACAGGAATCCAGAGATCTCGTCTCCTGCTGCCGTCTTGATTTAACTTTGCTAGAACCACCTTAATTACTTTGTTTTGTTGTTACAGGCAAAAACTCRAGCATAGGAAATAGTATAAAGCAGTATGCAATGCTGAAAAGAAAGCTTGATGGGATTTTGTCTCCTTTGCCGCGAATACCCGGACAAAGAGCAAAAGGTTGAAAGTAGATGAGCCGCTGAGTTTTCTTGGTTTGTTTTTACAGGTTTTTTTTCCTTATTTTTATTATTAGCCAAGGACACTCTGAAGTTTCCAAAGGAAAAGGGTAATGGTGTCAAGAAAATTTAACATGTATTTGAGATGAACTCAATGCAGCTCTATTAGCTTTAGGACAGCTTCTTTTTTTTTTTTTTTTTTCCAGACATGTTTACATCTCAGCTTAAAGAAACTATTGAACCACATAGAACTGGAGTGGTGTGCTGTACCTCGAGGCATATTATAGTAGCCAAGAAGCACAGTAGTTTGATAATGTCTTAATGCACCATGGACATAGCATTTGATTTCATATATTGATCACTCTGTATACAGCTCGTTGAGAAAGTGCAAGTTTACAATCGGTGCTGCTCCTTACTCTTGTTTTCTGTAGTGAATAAAACTGACTGAAGCATAGTGTGGGAAAGCAATCATGTTTCGTGACCTTAGAAGCGACATCCATCCACAGTAATGAAGCATGAAGGCTCTTTAAAATCATGCAGAAGAGCAGTCCATTGGAGTTATGCTGACTGGTCTCTCAGCTATGATTTTAAATGATTTTAAATGGATGCTTAAAAAAACATGATTTTAAAATATTTTTTTAATTGAGGTTRACCTCCAGCTTTGAGGAAGTCAGGGAGTGACCACTTGCTCAATTTCAGTTCCAGACACTTCCAGATTTGACAAGAAAAAATTGCAAAAATGTTTAACATATTTAAAGGCAATAATAAAGTTTTTCTTCCTCCTTTGTCTRATTAAAGGTTGCAGATACTTATGTTGTATTCTAATTGTTGATTACTCAATGGATATAGGTAAATGTCTTTTATCACCGAGACTTTTGAAGATGTTATTTTGATACGTCCACTCTGACCAACACCCACTTAGCACATCAGGAAGTAAGTGTAAAATCAATTAATTCAACAGCTATTTCTGCAGCCTAAGGTGTAATTACCCGTGAAATGTTGATGCTTTTCAGGATAGCAGAAATTTATCATTTATGCTTAACCTGGACTATCTTTTCCCTCCATACATCCAAGAAGCAGGGCTTGGATGTGCAGACAGAAAATGGCAGATGGGGGTGAGCTGGTTCTCACCTATTCTGGACCAGTTAAAACATTGTTTTAACACGTCGGAAGGTGTGGTGGAGCACGGGCAGATCTTCCAAACACAAACTGAAACGATAACCAGATCCCTACCAGTAAAGGCACTTGAAGCCCAAGGTAATGCCGTCTTTTTTCCCCTCTTCCACCTTTCCTCTGCTGCTTGTCCCACTACCAGAGGATGTGTCTGCGGGTTAGGAGGTTTCTGAGTAATTTCCGTGAACATCKGTAGGGAGCCATCTCCTGCCTCAATGAACACATGCTTTCACAGCATCAGCTCCACGACAGCAAGTTACCCCCCGCCAGACTTCAAGGACATGCGACGGGGCCGGGTTTTCGAAAGCGCTCTACATCCACTGCGATGGCAAGAAGTTTGCTCCAGTTATGGATGCTGGATATTAACAACAACTCTAAACATAATAATTAGTTCATCTATCTCAGACTTACAGTAGCCTTTGTGTAAAAGTATTTTACAGTTGAATAACTTTAATTTTTTTTAGCTCTRTGTAAAACAGGCAACATCAGTATAATCCTTAGAATCTAATAACGATTCCATCAGTGTAAAATCATTATCCTTAGGCAAGAAGGAAACCAATTCAATTATGATGTCGGTTGAAAAATCGAGGGTGAAAAGTTGTAGTACATATTAAACTTGAGGCTGGAAAAGTTGTAGTACATATTAAAATGGTTACTACAAAATTTGTGCATCCAGGCTAACAAATGCTAATATGTTCTTTTGTTACCTTCTAATTTATATGATTCATGTAAGCCTGCAGCACGAGAAACTTGTTTTAAAATTCATCTACATTAAAAAATAGCAATGCAATGAATTGTAAAGTTATTAGCATTCATCTCTGGTTGTGTTATTAAGCTGTACACATCAAATCTGGTAGTACAAGTACAGAAATGTCATAATGAAGTAGAACAGCATTTAATCAGAAGAATTTCTAAAGGTCATCAGAGCGTCATATAAATTCATCCATGCATGACAGCAATATGAAATAAATAACTGAAAGAACACAATAAGAATAAACTTCAATCTTTGAGCTTTGTTTCCAACAGTAGAAGAATTAGCCAAATTTCATGCTGAGAGAATAGCTAACAAAAAATACTGAATTCTGTAGCTTTAATTAATGAAAGAATAATAAGACCCAGATAAGGAATTTTACACAAGGGAGCTAACGAGGTATGTACACTGATAGCTTCCTACGAACAGCTGATCTCATACATCTCCGTAAAACTGAAAAGAAGTGTTCAATTCAGTTTTTTCTTCCTCATTAGCCAGATGAGCCCCAAATGATTCCGTTTAAATAACCAATGATTTGTTAATATTTTTGCACTCGTAACAACAGTTTGACTGCTTTAGGACTTGTATTATAGGCCCGATACTTGGCAGCTCCAAACACTGGAGCCATGTGAATATTCCCTGTTAATACAGCGACAATCTCCGTTTCCCTCGCCGAGCGCTGCGATGCTCCGGAMCGGTCAGAGCAGATGCCGTGGTCACCCAGGGCCAGGCTCGGGTACCCCTCGTCGTGGTCAGCAGCGCCTTGCTCTGCACAAAACCTAATTGATTTCACTGGGACGTTTTTCCCAGAATAAAGTTCAATTCACAGCGACCAAAGGCACCAGGATCTGCCTCGGAAGGTGYGTCCACACGGTCTGGGAAGGCAACACGGTGCAGTGGCACACCAGAGCAATGGGACAGGCTAAATAACTAATGCATCAAARACTGTTTCTGAAACCCTGCATGTACCCATGGCTTTCAGCTAATCCATCGTCTTGGACAGAAAAAGGAAGAGGCCCTTTGTTCTGAGCTGGTCTCCAGCCCCGGGCACCACCGGCACGGGAGCTGGGGGGGGGACGCAGGGCGACRAGCCCCGTTTCCCTTCTCTGAGCAGCCACATTTGGGCAGGATCAGGAGCACAGCACTGGGGACCTCATCCTTTATTCTGTTTGAACAGGATCACTGTTACGTTTTAATGATAAGGATTTTTTTTTTTTTTTTTTGTAATGGTAGTTCTTTGTCAGAATTGAAGCAAACCATATTCCTGGTGCTGCAATAACAGTATCTGTGCTAGCGAAGAGAAGAGAGAGCAGATACTGCCTTACTGCTTCCATCTATTTCAGGTGGCCAAAGCTCTGAGCACAGAAAAGCCTGTAAAATGGATCTCCGGGCTTTCTTAGCCTAATCGCAAATGGGAATTTCTTACAAAGCAACCGCTTCTCTCCTCTGGACCTGTAAATCCTCYGAGCGTCACGTGCATGCCCGTATCTGTGTTGGCCCCTTCCCTTTGAAAGGAGCACTGATAGTGATGGAGGACACTTAGGATTTGGCACTATAAAGGAGACAAAATACAGATACTATATATTTCCACAGTGACAAGCCAGCTGGATTATCTGTGTGATTCTGTGCATCATCAAGAAGAAAAGCGAACATGCTACCCTACATTTCAAACTAATTTGGAGAATCCACCACTGTCCCTCCGGAGAAGGGCTTGCTTCTTTCTCAAATTACACAGATTTATGTTTCTCAGCCCGGCTCCCAGCACTCYCTCCTCTCCATCCTCCTCCCCAGCGCCTGCGCTGGTGCCCTCAGCAYAGGGCAGCGGGGCTGAGCCTACAGCCGGGGCTTCAATTCCCTTCACCAGAGCAATTCCTACMCCCCGTCATAATACCAAAATCTCACACACTGGGTCATAATGCTAAAATCTTAATCTACTAAGGCAGGACATGACACACACAAAGAGGACGTTACGCTATCGTTTTCCATCTCCTTATTTCCGATGTTCCCTCTAGGCCCCATCAAGAGAACAATTTCTTCTTTTCTTTTTTTTAATTCTAATAAATGACTGCAAAAAGCAACAAACAACTCCAGAGGCTGAGTACGGTCTCATGTATCATTTTCATATTTTTTTTAATTCATTAGTGTCTGCACTAAATGAAAGAATTTATAACCACATTCAGGTTKCCTGAGAAATCATCCTACAGCATGTTTACTGAATCAGCAGGAAAAATGAATAAAGAAAATGGAATCAGAAAAGAAAAACCAGTRTCTAAATGAAAGCTAGAGCTGAAAAGAACCATGAGATTATAATCTTAAATTAAAACTGCAGTGAGGGTAATATAAAAGATATTCTAATCACTACACCCAATTAAATGAAGTAAATCACTAAAGCATGTTAAGTGCCTTAACTATTATAATAATTAAGAACCAAACAGAAATCAAGCATCTTTCAAAGACTGATGATGCACATTAGCGAACAGGGAATGCTGTTTCCCATTCCAAARCCGAGGCAGAACAGAAGACACAGGAGATTTCCCCCCGCCTAAAGCCAGCAAGGGCGTGAAGGCGGGTGTCCCACGTGGAAATCCCCGCGGGGAGACGGGGTGGCCGCTCCCCCGCAGTGCCGAGGATGCCCTGCTCCCGGGATGAAGGGCATCGTAYGCCTCTGCCCCGCTCGTGCGCTTCCCGCAAAGCCACGTCTGCTACAGAGGACCCCCACGGATGTCTGCAACCTCTGCTGCTGCTGGGCTCCCGACAGCCCCTCTCCTCCCCTCCCTCCTCCCCGAGGAGACGCGCAAACAGAAATCTGATGAGAAGTTCCACGAAAAACATTATACTCAAACGGCAGTGCTCTAGGCAAACACTACATTTTATGGTCCCGCTGYCTGAAGCTCCAAAGCAAACGTATGAATTAGAATCGTAGAATGGTTTGGGGTGGAAGGGACCTTTAAAAGTCATCCAGTCCAACCCCCCTGCAGGGACATCTTCAACTAGATCAGGTTGCTCAGAGCCYCGTCCAACCTGACCTTGAATCAGGGAYGGGGCATCTACCACCTCTCTGGGCAACCTGTGCCAGTGTTTCACCACCCTCAGCGTAAAAAATTTTTTCCTTATATCTCATCTGAATCTACCATTACTCCTTGTGCTATCGACACAGGTTCCTCCAATGGAGAACGGCACCCTATGGCTCAGCCACCGCATTACCGAACGCTTCTGCAAGAATGTGTATTATTGTCCGAATCCGCTCAGTACACATCTAACATCCCTCCAGCACCGGAACGTTCTGGCCCTAACGCAGCGATAAATTACAGCACGGCCATTCGGAGAAGAATCTGCGGTTCACGTACAAGTCCTCATTAAATTGAAGACAGTCATCTTCTTATTCTAAACCAGTCTGAGGCCGTGCATGGGTGAGAGATATTTTAGTTAGTAAAATTAGCAACCAAGTAGTACAATTTAGCTACAAGATTTATCTGCAAATGATAATTCCCCACCTTTTCTGCAATAGCTGGAGCTAAGCTTTCTGAATACGAAACACGGCTATTGTGCTAGGCTAAAACAGCRGCACGCACATGGACCTCACTGATGACTCCTCTACTTCCAGAGAGGTTTCAATAAATCTTTTCTTTTAGACTCAGAGCATCCCYGCTTATACAGGACCAATTTTTACTAAATTCCACATATCTGGGGTTTCCTTGCCTTCAGAAAGCTAAGCGAAATATTGCAGGATAGTTGAAATTAGGTGAGCTCTAAAATTGGGAGTCAAAAGTGTGCTTTGTCTAGACAAAATGTAGTCATATTTGGAAAGAATGGCTACAGACAGGATCGAGGGAGGGAAACTTGTCCTGCTGGAGTCCTCTGCTGCACGAAGACACCCTGAAGGTGTAGGACATTTTCACGAGATGCAGCGAGCACAGTGAAGGAGGGATCATTTGCACTGTGTTTTCTCCTTGTTTTGCCGTAGCTCTGATGATTATAAATAATCCTGATAGTTTGTTTAGCCACATTTCCCTAAATTCAGGGAGGAGTAGTATTTGAAGGGCTAGCACATACTGGATTTTAAGGGCATGTAAGTAATCATTTTTAACAGTTCTCCCTCCATTTTCACTTCGCACATCTCTYTTGCCTGGCAAAAGTTTGTAAATGAAAAACACACAAAGGAAAAGCAAAACTGAACAAAAGAAACAGTCAGTTTTGTTCCCATTCTTGTTCATATTTGTTTTCCCTGTAAGAAAAATGCATTGAAGTGCTCAGCGTGGGATTTCATATGTTGCAGTTTTATCTCAGGAAAGTAATCTCTCCCACACCGCATTGTATAAAAAGGAAGAGAATACAGCAGTAATGTGGGGTTTTTTTTATTCCTACGACTTCTTTATTGCTGGCAAGTAAATACAATTACACTTTGTGTACAACAATACATGCTAAAACTATAAAATATCTGCAGCGTATCTAAGTCTATTTGAGAACTGTCAAGCCTCCATTCAGGTAAAGAAGAAAAGAGAAAACTATTACGGAGGGACGGGCTCCCCGGCTGTTTTTGCAGCAGGGAAGAGCTCAGATAGGAATATGAGCAACCTGCAAAGGCCAGTCCACCACTTAAGCCAGTACCAAAAGTTTTACTGGCAGGCTGTAACGCTCCCTACTCTGCAACTGCATTTGCAATACCACTTTTAGAAAGCTAATTTTCACCGAGGCCAGCTCATAATYGCTTTCGTGTCTTGAACCATAGAACTGTTAAAATCTTACAATATTAGACTAAGTATAGGTATTTCATTGGCAAGACTGATCCTTGAATTCTTCCTTTGTTACTTTCCCAAAGCATAACCCGCTCCGATCCCGGTGCTGAGAGGTCCTGGCAGCCTTCAGCTCTCTCAGAAATCAGCAGATTCTCCCCCGAAAACGTACTTAAGCCCTGACTACAACCTGCTCTCTCAGAAATCAGCAGATTCCCCCCCGAAAACGTACTTAAGCCCTGACTACAACCTGCCGGCACTCTCGCCCGCCGCCCCAAGCACCCGGCCGTGCCCAGCCCAGGTCCCACCGCCACGGGCCGCAGTTCCTTAGCCCCTGCACAAATACCAGATTAAATGCAAAATGCGTTCAGGAACAGAGCCTTGCCAAAGTCAGGCGAGTACTAACGTRATCCGACCCCAGCCACGGGAGAGGACGAGCCCACCAAGATGGTATGAAAATGCGGTGCTAGAGCTTGCTTCAGACACACACGGAGCGGTGAAGGGTTTAASGAAGGGCTGCCGGCGCCAGGCTCGTTTCCCAGCGGAGGTGGATGTATCGACACGTTCTCGAACCACGTGCTGTTCTCAGCTGCAGCTTTCAGACCAGGCTCGCACCAAAATACAGTCCCACGGAGGGGATTTGCAGTATGATGCCGCATTAAAAAAAACTCAAGTTAAAGACAAAAAGCAACAAGAACAAAGTAACAACATTAATCCGAGAAGGCTCAGTAGAGGAATCCCTTCAAAATAGATACTTTTATCCACARTCCAGTTCAAACTTTCTCAATTTTAGCACAAAATGTTGCAAACTACATTGGAAAAAATCCCAGAGCCTCAGAGACAGCCTTGTCCTTCAGTGCTTGTGCCACAACACGACCRAGTCTCCACTTTAATAGGAGACTTCTTTTTTCTTTAGGGTTCCTCTTGGGGAACTCCCCAGTTACCTGCAGCTCCTCCACTTGGCCAAAGTGATGCTTCGGTCCCTCCTGCCCCTTCAGACCCCACGAGTTCGGCTTCAGACCCGCTCCTGCGGGTGATTTTTCACCTCCGATGGRCCCCCTCTCACAACCCGCCTCTTCCATTATCTGTATCATGTGAGTCTTCAAACTCTCATCCCCAAAGATTTAACGAGCCTCCCAGGGCTTTCAAACAGTTCCTCACTCAAGAGCCTCCACTTATCTGTGGAAATATTTTACCTTTCACCATATAAAGCTTAGATTTTTTCTGTGTTTGAACTTCAGTCTGCTTTATTTTATCTTCTAATATATCTCAGTGTCTTTTACAGTTCCTGGTTATATTATTAGGCATTTGAGCAAGTCTCCCCTAAGGAATGACCTTATCTATAGGTATTAAAGCCTGACAGCTTTCAGCTGTTCTTTCACTGCTGGATTTGTTCTTTGGGCTGGGGAAGGGGAAGGCCAGGTTCAGTGGATAACCAGTAAATATCTGCCGAGATCTCCCTGCCCAGATTTAACCCTTTTCACAGGCTCTGTCTATAAAATCTTGGATAATTGCTCTGTCTTTTCTTTCCCCAAATCATCCCAACAAAGAAAAATTTAAATCTGTAGCAGTATTTTGGAGGTCTGGCATGTCAGAAACGAGGATTTCTTCCCCAAACGCAGAACAGGAGGATTTGCTCAGAGCAGTGGTCTGCATGCGGGATTACTCTCCCACGTCAGACACGCTGACCGACCGCTTCAAATAAAGATGCCAACAATGCAGAAGACAATAACWGGCCCCCTAAATGTGCTTCCATGCACATTTTATTTTCCATCTAGTTTTTCTGCTCTTCAAAAATATATCCTTATTAATAGAACTCTGGATGTTCTCATTATATATTCTGCTTTTTAGGCACAGTAAATTGTGATCCTGAACGCTGCCTAGTGACAAGAAGTTCTTTAGGGTTCTTGTATACAGCACTGCTCTTTCCCATTAAATTTCCAATAAAGTATTTCCATTTTTATATCTGAAATCCCAGAAATGGCACTAGAGAAACCTAGCATTTTACTCTTAAATTTAATACAAACTATTTCACTCAGCATGAAAGCATTTTAAAATTGCTCCAGTGCAGATTGTGGTTCACTGTTGTATTTGGTAAGCTTAGTATGTCCATGGCAACTGATGAATATTACTGCTGCTATTGCTATAAATAACAAACCTATTTGGCAAAGTCTGAGATGTAAATATTAAATCCAGCACAAAGGCAATTTTCTCCTCCTTCTTTTGCTCCCTTCTGAGTTAGGAACCTATACTTGCATGTCAGTAGGTTATTTCCAAATACATCTGCAGGTGTCACAATATTGCAGAAACCAGCAATTTTGATTGACATTGCTTTCAACAAGAATCACACGTCTGGGGTCAGGTGCAGGAGTGATGCTGCGTGATGCCAGGCTGGCTGCAGCAGCAACGCTCCCTTTGAACCCTGAGCGCTTCCCAGTCCCATCACCGAGATGGTACAAACAGAGAGCACAYCTTTTGGAGAACCATCAGAATTTGTGGCCATTTCTGGTTTCATTTTCAGAAAGTTAAAGGCAGAGTCTCACCTGCGGTAGCTTGTCTGCAACTGGGTCACTATTTTGCATGTGCAAATTAGGCATGAGGGCACGCAAATGGAGCTAATGCCCTTTTCAACAGATGGTACCACTGACCGTGAGCCCCTCTTTGGAAACACACTTCTTTGGAGGGAGTTCCAGAAACTATACGCACGATTAAGAGAACTGAGCAGTTACATCGGCTGCTGCATTTGGGAAGTCRTGTACTGTCAAATCTCTACACATTTCTCTGCTCCTCTTGGCCACTTTCCCACTCCYGGCGAGGGAGAGGGGGACATCCCTGCTATCTGCCCACGCAACGATGCTGCTCGAGCACAGCAGGARCGCTCCGTAATTGGGCTCTGGTTTGCTGGGGACGGTGGCAGCGGGCCACGGTTCCTCCCCGCGAGCCTGGTGACTGCCYGGTGGGACACGGACGGAGAGCAGACCTGTCACCTCCCCGGCGGTGTCCTCCACACCACTGCAGCCAAGCTCTGGCAGGGACACTAATTGCTTTTGAACTGCCATTTCATACGAAGGATTCAGATGGACTGTAGAAGCGCTTCTCCTCGGCTGCGTTCCTGGGCTCAGCCAGGAATGCCGCTGGCTGCTGCTGCTGGCTATTGCATCCCTCGAGTAGTTAGACCATTGTCTCAACTGCAAAGTGGCAGCTCTTCGCTAAGGGGTGGTCAGAAGCAGCTTCCTAAATCATCTCACGGCTGCCATTCTGCCTCTGCTGCCCATCAGGCTGGCTTGCCTCCCATCCCTGGGACCTGGAGAGATGGCCTACAGACCTGCCTGTGTTTAATGGGCATGGCACGTGAGGAGCTGGGGAGCAAGCCTGAGCCTAGATCCAGGTCTGACGTGAGCTGTAACTGCAGCAAATGCAACGTTCTCCTTCCTGACCCCGCTTTCCCCACGCATCGACTCTCAACAGCACTTAAAAGGGGATTGATGTGTTGTGTCCTACCCACATCTCACCTTCCTGCCATTCCACCAAAACACCAACGATTCACTAGGACACTGCAGCTCCAGTGCTCTGCAGCTCTACAGCTCTCCACTAAGTCACTCCAGGGTCCACAATGAGACACCAGCCAGCTACGCCTTATTCAAAGGCATGTTGAAATATCCTTTGGCAGCATCAGAAAAATCAGTGTTGAAGCCACTTGATTCAGAAGAAAAATAGTAGCATCAGCATAGATCTCCCCTCCGCCCAGGGGTTTGCTTTTAATCGTCTTAGTTAAAACTCGCCTTGTTAGGCACAGTGRCCTGCATCGAGGTGTACTGCTCCTGACATTTCAGGATGTGGGTAAACAAGGTAAACAGGAGTGTGGGAGAAATAAATTGAGAATTGCTGCTCAGACGCAGTGCTAAACCCTCCGGCACCAAATGCTACAATTCTTTGTCATAAACACTTCAATTACAGTGTTTATATCAAAGCTCTCAATAGATTATACTATTAATATAAAAATGACAGCTGTCATGCAACACATCCAGCAATGTCACAGTTTCTAAGCCTAYAACAAAAATGTGGGGTTTGATTCCRCAAAACTCAGGTTTGTGCTCAGGCAAACAGTTGATTAAATTCACGGAAACTACTCAGCTACATAAATAAAGACCTCAGAATCAGTGCCAAAACCATGCTTGTAATGCAATTTAAGTCCATCATTCTCAAGCAACTTAACTAATTCTTAACATAATAATAACAAGTAACTAAATTGTAAATGTGAGCAACTATGGATTTTTCAGGGTAGGTAATATAACATTTACAACGGCAGAATCGCTGTGAAGTTCACTGGACCCAACTGTCACCTGGACTGGTTAAGTCACTTCCAATGTAGGGATCAAACCCCTTTGACTTCAGCTGGTCTTAGAGCCAGACCCTCAGAGTGAAGCAGGGTMCCTCACTCTTGAAAGTGAAGCCTTAGAAATTAATAAATTTAGACCTTTGTAGGTGAAGAACGCTCTTAAGGAAACACTCAAGACACGTGATGTGCTGGCTGGAGGCCACAGCGATAACCACAGCCACGACCTTACAGAAACGCACCTCGAACCAAAGGCAAGCACGCGATATTTAACCTCCTCGCCACACGCTCAGGGGCTCATGCAACGCGCCCGTAGAAGTCCTCCTTAAGCATGCTGGTGTTTGGAGATGTGGAGGGTGAGGCTTGAGGAGCCTTCAAAGGGGCTCCAGGTAGCTGCAGGGATTCAGAGAAAGTGCTGGATTTAGAGCTAACATTCCGTAATACGTTGTCAATCAGAAGTAAACACATTAAAGTAAAGATGGATGAAAGCAAAGAGATTATCAACCTTGCTGTCCAGCCCCCAAGAGCAGTCAGCTCACGCTGCAAGCACCTGGAGAAACTCATGGCAATCCTTGTTAGGCCTCCCCGATGGAACTGCAATATGCGTATGGTTGTGTATCCATGCAAATAATTTTAAACAATTGAGCCATTAAACTCTGTATTTACCACCTACAGTCAAGCAATGAGACTACGTCCATGATTTCTTGGAGAATAATTCATTATGGGCTGTAACCGCTGGTTTGTCACTGGGACAATTTGCTGGAAAAGAATAAGCTCTGGGTTTCTTTATAAATCTTAAAGCTGACAGCTTTAAAAAAGAAAAACCAACCAAAGTATTACATTAACTTATTTTAACGACTTTAGAAAAAAGCTATTTTCTTCACAAAGGTAATTGGATGGACAGGGCAAATATAGACGACTCTTGCAACGATTTCTCTATAAACTGCCTCAGTGGAATGGATGGGACAGTTCAAGAATTCAGACTCTGTTCTGCATGACCCAGGATAGGAAGGTCTGGGATATGGCTTGGGCAGCTGCCCTGGGAGATCAAATACAAATGCAGATATTGGGGTGGAGAAGAGGTGAAAGCATTCATTCTAGAAAAGGAAACAGCAACTAAAGCCCACCATGAAAAATTTACATGAAAAGCATTTTAATTTGCACATTCAGGTGGTAGCCTCTTCATTACATAGCATAAACAGGAGTAAAAAAACAAATAATAATTCACCCACATTTAACACCAACTTAATTTCTTGTATAATTTTTTACTAGAATAATTTCTTCTCATTGAGAAATCTGCTCGTGGGAACTATTTACTGCCAAAAGTTGAAAGAAGCTGTTCTTCAGCTKCTTCTGCAAGGTAAATCCTTGCAGTAACAGAGCACCGTTGAGAAAAGAACACTCTGAGCTGCGATTTCACTCAGGAAAAGCCCCTCCCAGTTACTACAGTTGCTGTGTCGAAGGTGAGGTAAAGCTGAACAATAAATGCAGTATTTCCACGTTTCCAGACACTCTTCTACTGAGAGTGGAAGACTGGAGGTGGCCTATAGCACAGCCATGGAAAACATGACATCTGTTCCTTCATTTAATTACAATTAAATGCAATAAGTTCAAAGAAAACTCACCCACCACATACAGCAGGCAGTGAGGCTCAAGGTGAGGATGTGCTTTCTACAAAGGTTTAAATTCTGTTGCACTCAACTAAGCTGCAATGCTTAAATCCGCCTCTGAATCTCGCCCTGGGCCATTTTAAATGCACAAACAGATGCAGAATGAGTCCTTCCACAGTGGAAACACCTCTCAAGAGCCTAACCACCTTCCAAACAGCTTTGCATTTTGTTTACTGAGTTTTATTGTCCCCGCTTCCCAAGTGCCTGCTTTTAAAATCTCTGCTGCTTCCTCTACTGTTGCTAATTTTACCGGTTTGGGCTATTTTAAGTTTCTTTCCACCAGCAACTCTCTTTGAATTCTCTATTAATGCCAAAATGTCCACATCATAACCCCACGAACATTCCCAAGTCAGTAGTTTTCCAAATCTTTTCCATTCTGCCGCTTACACGCCGCTGGTTTTGCCCTTACTCCTCGCCCCACCAGGACCCATTCCCATCTGCTGGGGTCTGGGGTGCAGTAAGGACTTTGTCGAGCTATTTTGCAAGCCTTCTTTTATCTCCAAGTTTCTGAGAGTGTAAGAAAGTCTGTCAGAGGAAAGAGGTTTTACTGCCACAGACACTAAGGAAAATCAATTTATCTTTGTTTTTACCTATAGCCTTATCTGCAAGAAAATACCAGCCCAATAGTTCAATATACTGCTGCCAGTTCTCATTGTTTGGATGAAACACTCCCATTTTTCCATAAATTGCCACACTTCAAATATTTTATTGCCAATTTTGGAAATGGAAAGCTCTTGCTGTTTAAAAAAAAGATCACCCATGCAATATTAGAGGGAACAGTTGCTTTATCAACTGAACCAAAACAAGTGCGAGAGAGGAATTCCCACCGTCAGGAGCACCTGCAGCAGAGACCTCATCCCCCAAAGGCCAAATTCAAACCATCTCCATCAGCTTAGAATTGTTTTTTCCCCCAAAAAATTACAGGGACGAGGCCAGGAAGGAATCCACAAAGGCAAGAGGTGACTGAATGGGAGTTAAAACTAGACCTGGCAGCCACAGCTGGATTTGTCCCCGACACACGGCGTGTCGGTGTCCCACCAGCACGCCTGGCCCCGGGTCCCCGGTAAGAGCAGCCCCGTCCCTGCCCTCCGAATGAGCAGCAGCACGGAGGAGACAACCAGGCTCTGCCAGGGCTGCAAACTTCACATTTCCAGCATTTGGGCCCAGAATAGGTCCGTGCGTGTCTAGCGGAGGAACACTAACCCCAACGCTGGCTTTGTAAGAAGGGGAACGTGGCGGGGAAGGAGGACCTGGGAGCAGACACAGCTGCCATCGACTGCCGTGGCTGCAAATACCATAACCCAGCGGCTGCAAATACCATAACCCATCAGGTGTGTAAATCCTCTGAGCCGGGTGTGAACTCACTAACCCAGCGCGCAGGCAATTAGTTGTTTTGATGTAAATGTGATCTAATCATAGCTGCTGCTGCTACCTCCAATTATTGGAGTTTGTTTCTGTTTACATGATATTTACATAACTGCATAGGGCTATTAAACACTTGCACCCAATTAAAAGCTGAACCATTCACTGGATAATTCACAGGCACTGACCAAGCTGCTCCACTCGCGAGCTGGCAGAGCACCGGGACTATCGCTATTTGCCACAACAATTCTGCTTCCCCTTCCAGCTGGGGAAGGAGCCGATAGCACCTCTCCCAGCACAACACTCACACGTTGCTTTGCATTTCCAAACGTACAGCAGTGTTTTCTGATCTCCACACTGCCGATTCTGAAATTGTTTTACACCCCATAAATTCCATAATGTCCCAAAGATCTACAAACCGTCATCATTTAGGATGATATACATTTAATTTCATCCAATAAAGCTGCTAGCACTTACTACAGCGCCTTTCCTAGAAAACAACTCAGTGTCATCTAAACAGCATGTCTCCTGCCTGCAGCTTTCGTACAGCACGGCGCCGGGGGAGATGGGGCCAAAGCTGATCACGGGAAGACACAAACTCTGTCAAGGCAGCAGAGCCGCAGCTGCTCACGCTGAGCCTGAACCAGCACAGGCGGTGCTGGATCCGTGCAGCTCCGGACAGGCTGCCCTGCGGAATAAAGCAAAGTCAGAAAGGTCTGAGGCAAATGTCCAAGCCAGACTGTTGTGTTTGGTTTTTTTTTTTTGTCTGAGTGAATTAACATGCTGACAGCCCACGGTGTCTTCTGAGCTCACACTGTCAGCTTGATCGCTACCTTGTCTGAAGCAGGTAGAAAAACTTGGGTTACAAGTAGTATTTGGACGTTTCATCTTTAAAACCTGAAAGGTGCTCCCRTTTTCCATTTCCCCTGGATGCTTTGGTATCATTCTGACCTGCTGTCCTCACGACCAGTGGTCTCCACGTGGCAAGGACAGCGGGTTTCTGTTCCAGCCGATGATGTGGAGGCTGCAGAACCCATGCCCTGTGCCAGGACATGGCAGCACAGACTGGGGCTGCGGAAAAGCCAGATACACACGCTCCAGCCCTGTGGACTCAACAGAGCTTAAAAGCCTCCCACATCCAGGACCTTCACAGGAGACAGATCCTCTGTCTGGACCTTGCCCAAGTCCCAGGCTTTGCCATACGAACAACGCAGCAGGAAGGACGTAGGACCGCAGGACGTGCAAGCACACTTCAGCCTAGTAGCAGTGAAGTGCATGGGCTACCAGGCAAACAGCAAACGTTGCTATAAAGGCAAAAAAAAAAAAAGTGCCCAGACCCCGATGTATGAATGGCACCGATGTATGAATGCGTAATGAAATAAAGCACAAAATCCATGCCACGTGCCCTCACGCCCTCCTAACTTGCCCTCTTCCTTCTCTGGAGTAGCCATTTTAATGCAGTTTTCCTCTGGCAAGCCCCTCCTTCCAGCATGCTTTTATACCTTTCAGGCCTAACTCGCAGTCAAATTTATTTCCATAAATTCATTGAACTATAGATTACTTTACAGCAAAACATCTCCTTTGCTAGCTAATGTCTCCCATGTGTTTGAGTATTTAAAGCCACTTTCAAGCATGCTTTGCTATCTCTCCTTAGCATGCGCAGCAAAGCCCCTGCACAGGGTTTTCGGTGTGAAGAGTCTAGCATCGAAAGAAGCTAAACAGAGAAATACTGTCACCAAAGAGGGGAAAAAAAGAAAGAAAGAAAGAGAAAAGCTGACAAGAAGAAAMACTGACACTGGAAAAATGCCAGCCCTGTACAGTCAATCTTCAGATTGGCAGCAGAAATGCCATTAAGTGCAAAAGGAAGAGGGTCTCTGATGACAGATGTATGCACAGACTTAACACAGGGTTGATTAAAAAATAAACAACAATAAAAAAGYCACATTTCTCTCTACTTAGTAACGATCTATTGCAATTCACAGACACGACTGTGCAGAAGTTTATAGCATGCAGTCAAACAGAGTCCTTTCCCAGCCCCACAGATCAGAAAAGAAATGTAAAACCATCCAGCCCAAAACACTTGGTTTTCTTCAACTCTAGCTTTTTTCCCCTCTTTGGGGCAAATCCTTCTATTGACACCAAACTCAAAGAAAACTTTTTGCAAGAGCGGGTCCAGCCTTGGCAATTTCGGTAGCTCTGGGCAGTGCCAGGGTGCAGCAGGGCTCCTCCACCACGAGCATCCCATGGGATGCATCACCCTCATCCCAGTTCTGTCCATGGCAACTTTCCACTGGATGGATCCACTAGAGTCCTAAGAGAGCACCCAAGCTCGTGCATCTCTGCCCAAGCTCTTTACCTCTAGGGAAAAAGCAGACCTTGTTCATTTTGGCACACAGTTGGCAGAAACGTTCTTCATTTATCGGTATCACTCTATGCAGCTGTACTTCTAAATATTTCGCTGCTACAGAAAGGGGAACTGTTTTCAAAAAGCACATTCAAATAAATTTAATTTTAGGGTCTTTTCCTGATGATTATGATACTTAACCTTTTTTCAGAAGTACCTGTATGAACTAAGATCTTAAGTTGTTAAAAGCAATGTGGACTCATTAAGTGATTTCAAACAAATGGGACTGGAAAATTAAGCTTTTAAATGCTAGATATATAAAAGAATTTAGAAGTCTAAGGATGCAGATCATCACCTAGCAGGATTTTTTATTGTGAGTGCATCTGTCAGTATTTAAATATCTATGAAAACTGGCCCACTGCCACATTTTAGAAATAGGAATATGCAGCAAGATCTTTAAACAAGTTTAGATACCCAACTCCCACACATTTTGCCCACGGCTCCTAAATCATTATGTGGTTTCGAAATGTTTATCTTCCCGCTAAACAGTATCAGTTGTCTGAAAACCATAAATGCAACAAATATCTGCCATGGTAAATTACCCAACCAGTACAGCTAGGGCCCAGACACATGATTAAGTTGCCATGGATTAACAAGCAACCACATTTCACTAAGCTGCCTGTACCACCACTTTTAGCCCCATGCAAATTAAGAAAAATGTGTTAGCATAAACGTATTTCACTGGGGTAYGAGCCTGTATTTGTCATGGGCAGAGGACACGGGCAATCAGTTATTGCAGCTCAGCGGAGCCCCAGTAACTCTCCAGGACTTTGCTTGGGAGCTCTAACAGCTACATCAGTGGGATCCAGAAACCACAAAGCTATACCCGAGTGGGAAAATTCTTTCAAGAGACCAAGGAAGAGTCATCACTGGTGCCTAATATTGGGCTTGGAGAAAGGCAGAGGAGAGATCCTCGAGGTGCCGTTTGGCCGCAGCCCGGAGCAGGCAGCTCCCCTCCAGTAAAGCCCCGCAAGCCCAGACCGCACGGCAGGCGGCGAGAGCGGCTTCACAGCCGGGTGGGGAAGGAGTCARTATCGTACATTAAATAAACCAAAGCGGCCGGGTAATAACGTGCTAAAAATAATTGAGCAAGCACATTGCTTATAAAACTCTGAACTCCCTGCCAAGTCTTACCAGAGTAGGACATGTGTTCCTCCCCCTTCCCAGGCATCTAAATAGATATTGCAGAGGACCAAAAAAAAAAAAAAAAGAATAGGTGACATAAATTTCCATGTGGGAGGAGAAAAAAAAAATCCCCTATAGATTCCCCTGTGTTTTTCTCAGAAGCAGCTGGTGCTGGCCGCTGCCATGGAAAGGAGGTCTTACATGGTATTGCAATGTTTTTGTTCCTATTCCACTATGTCAATATTATGTCTTTGATTCATTTATTGCACCTGRTATAAAAGCCCAGCTTCTGACCTTAGCAGAAAAGGGTGGCCACATTATTCTCACGTTTTCTGCACAGACCTTTATAAATGAGGCACACAAGCCTTTCTGGAGACGATTCCTTTTCCTCCTTTGTTTTTCTCCTCATCTAAAATAAAAGACATTCTTGACAAAACGTATTTGTACAGTTTTTGTCAACAGAGAGCTATAGAGCTGGCTGGGCGACAAAAAAAAAAATGTGTTCTTCAAAAAATGTTCATATTTTAACGACTGCTGTAATTCTGCATGAGGATGGGAAGAGGCCAAAGGCGCCCAACGCCCAGGCAGGGCGGTGAGGGGGGGGTTGTGTCCCAGGCCGAAGAGGCGGCGCACGCAGAGCTCCCACAAATCCGCTCCCCCCTACCAGGGCAGGGATTCAGAACTGCTCGCCACATAACCACCTCCCCACGCCCCCAGCTCGCCCATTCCCCACAATCAGTTGCTARCACAAAGCAAGACCACCCCAACGGCGCGGACGGAGACCAGCCCGCAAGGGCAGCGAGGTGGGAGCAGGAYTCTTCTCCACCCGCAACCTTCGTAAAAAATGAATTTGGCTCTTATGATTTGAGACTCTTGGCCCTCCTTTTACCTTCCTCTTTTCCCCACAAATCTCACCAAAGCGTTTCTGAGCAGCTGTGGCAGCAATAATGATCCCAAAACATGAAGAAACAGTCAACTCGATGAATTGATAGATGAGCCGACAACACACGTCCCAAGGGGGAAGCAAATCTCTCGCCTGTTATCCCAGTAGTGCAGGGGCAAAACCGAAGTTTTTAAGTCAAGCTTCAGCTTGKAAGTAACTCCAAGTACAGTTGAGGCAACACGGAATTAAAGAGCAAACATTAAAAAAAAAAAAAAGGCAAAAACAAACAGAAGAAAGCTTTTGCTTTGGAAAAGAGAGGGATTTTAAATCAAGAGACAGTCAGTCAGTGTCCATTCTGGAAACATCTCAAGACTGCCCAGAGGCAAAACAAACAAAACCAATTCTTTGCTGGCATTTGGGATGCTTGGATGCCACTTGCCCTGGTTACTTAATTTAATATAAAACAAATCACCCTGGAGCAACAAACAGAAAATTTGCTAGTAAATAAGACAGCTATAATTATTTAACAGTGGAATCCAGAATAATTAAGCCACAGTATCCAGAGCAGCTAAAAGTTAATTACATAAGCAAGTATCCAAAATATTGCAGCTATCTTTTGAAAAACAGGCTATTTAATTTCAAGACCAGAGAGCAGCCACCATCCCCAAAGACAAGCCTTCAGGGTGATGCATCTTTGCCTTTCCCGGTGGCTGTCTGGAACTTGGACTCCTTCCCCGGCGGCGCGGGCAGGCGCTGCCCATCGGAGCGGCTGGTGTCCCTCCGGGCGCGTTGCTGGCAGCTGCGGGGACTCTGCTCCCAGTTCCCTGCCCTCACTTTCTCCCTGGGATGCTGCCAGGTCCGCCCTGCCACACCAATAATTCATTTCCCTGCCCAAACGCCCGCCCCGCTGCTCGTGTTGGGTCCAGGCTCGGAGACAGAGGCCTCAGCACAGGGCTTTAGGGAGCTACGGGGGTTTTGGACTTCAGGGCTATGGGATGGAGGAGTTGGCACCAGGAGGGACAGTACGGCCTTTCAGGCAGGCACCTGGGAGGCCGGCGAAACATCTGCACAGCAGAGAGCTTGGAGGAGGCGTCATGTCATCAGAAAATTTTGGCAGCTCAAGGGAGAGATTAGAAAAATGCCAGGAACACGTTAGATGCCAGGAAAGGTCGAGGCTGCCGCCTGCGGTCCAGGATAAAGCAGCCATTTCTCCTGATGTGGGGGAGTGCGGCACTCAGCAGCATAGAGCTCCCAAAGATGCCAGAATCAAGGGCTGGTTTAGGAGACTGAGCTCCATTTGGTACCTTAGTGCCTCATTACCCTGCCACGTGGGTAACGCTAGATGCCGGGTGCTCGTGAGAAGATTGCAGGCAGAGCGTCTGGGGGTAACGCTTTGCTCGCGCAGAGGAGCTGGGATCCACCTGTAAATCGGCTGGGGCTGGGTGCCTGAACCTCAGCGAGGACCTGGGACTCAGTTCCTCAACCTCCTACCGTAACACACCACGCACCCCCCCACTGCCTCCGATTTCCATTTCTGCAGTAATCCCGACTCTGCTCGGCTAACGACACCGGTTTCGTGTTAACGCGGGACGCGGCTGGGAGCCTCAGAGCGGCGGGTGGGAAGAGCAGGGCTCCGGGAAACGCAGCCGCTCGGGGGCAAAGCGGCTGCTAAGGAGCGCATCTGGCTCCAGATCTCCACCCCTTCCTGCGTCCCGCTGATCAGCAGCGATCACGGCAGCTTTGCAGATGTTTTTAGGTATCTGGGCCCCGTGCCAAATCCACAYACTGACCTCTGAACAACAGCTATTTTTCCCGTGACCGTGCTCAGAGCATCAGCCTCCGCTGAAACCATCAGTCTCGGAAGCGATGATTCGGTCTCCGTTTCCCTTCAGACTTCACCATTACAAGGTCATCAAGCACAGCATGGTTTAAAATGCACATAAGAAGCCACCAGAGTTCTTACAAATATCAAGCAGTTTCAATATCTTTCCATAATACTTCAATCTGGCTGCTGATTAACTCTCGCTTTATATTTAAAATTCCCCTTGCCAAAAGAATGTCTGAGGGGGTGTACAAAAGCTGAACGACACGACTATAATTACAGTCAAAAGGATGTTGCATGGGTAAAACAGGATGGCTGCAGAAAGACCAAGGGGTGAAATTAAATACTTGAGAAGTATTAAAAAAAAAAACAAAAAAAAAGGACGAAGCCCACAAGTTATAAGGATTTKAACTAAATGCTTTTCAATTTCTTTAAATTTGCCTCCTGGCTTTAGACTACCTTATTCAGGTTTTTGTCTACTATTGAGAGTTAGAAACACGCTAAAAATAATACTGAGTTCCTCACCCAATCACATGAGTCAGAGAACATGGGCGTTAAGGAAGCGCAAGGTAYTGCACGGCTCAAACTTCCATTATGGAAGTTGGCAGCGCGATCGTATGGCCGATTTCACGGGCTCCCCTGCACCGAAGGAAAGTCGCCAAAGGTTATCGGCACCTCTCCTCTGTTYGCTTCCACCGGTATCTGCACTTTGATCAAATCCACTGACTTTCTGCCAAAACCCATCCTTTCCTTCCTTCTCCTCTTTTAAACTCTTGCTTTGGATCGCTGCAACCTCTTTCTGTCAAACCTCCAGGCTTTTCACCTCTCCTTGCAGGAGCATACGCCAAGCAGAGTAGCCAAAATATCTTTTGTTCTTCTCTTGAATTTGAGCCCCTTTTTGAGCCAGTTTTAAATTGCCTTCATGATGCGCAGCAGAGGAGCCTGCTGATGTGGCCGATCCTACGTGCCTATTGCTTTTCCCGTAACATACCGAGTGCTCTCCCATCCTTGCCCTGCATCCCACTTCCACACAGGACTGGGACCACACCTGCACCGCACCAGGCAACRCACTGCAAAGACACGGCTCTGCACCTCTCGGCGTGCCCAGGGACCTCCAGCCCTTCCCCTGGGCCCTTCCTGACAGCTCACGCCATTTCCAAGCTGCTCCCCCTCCTGAGCCCACAAAACCTTTACATCCGTGGTCTGGAAGGCTCCGTGCAGACCAGTGTAAGTGCCAGTTCCCAGCAACTCAAGGGTTAGAGGCGTCGCTTCTCTTAAGCTGGGTTGTGSATGGCTGCAATACATTGCCGTGCTGAGCTTATTTTAGCTATCCACATTCCTGCTGAAAACTCACTTGTTCGAGCTGACTTACTTATTATTTGAGTTGTTAATTTCACAGTTTTATTAAGTGACTCTGAATGAATGCCATTAAAGCACATGGTAGTTTGGTTGATTGAATGATTGATTTTACACAGTCGTCTTCTTCCTGCACTCCTAAGTACTTTTATTTGTGATTAACAAACCTCACCATTTTGCTATTCCACTTCATAGCTCCCTGGCTCATTTTCAGCGTCTCTTTTTTATGTGTTCTTTATGGGGCAAAGATCCTGCTTAGCCATCTCTAGATGAAAAGCCACAAGAAAAAAAGAAAAAAAATAGCAATGTACAAGAGATCAGAAGTGTACACACACTTTTAGAAGTTGGTGAGGATGCAGGCTCCTTCCTTCGTCAAACTTAGCATCTAGAAATTATGTCAGATTTATCTGCTCTTCACAGATTTGGACAGAGAAAAGAAGGCTGAAGGTCAAGGCCACCTTTTTGTTGTTGTTGTTTGTGGTTTTTTTTCCCTGAGTGGTACTACGTGGGGTTTTTAGGGGGATTCGTGGGGTTTCCAGGCCTGTAGAAGAGGTGGGGACAGTAACTACTGCTCCAGCATCATCCCCTATCAGTCTGCAGTTTTGTAGTTTTGTGCAATACAAGCCAGGGGCAAGTGAAGAAACAAACCACAAACCAAACAAACCTTGAGATATGATACCCCAAATTGTTTGTTTCGTTTTTACTAAGAAAACAATTTACTTCAGCACATATTATAAAGCTGTTGTTACGGAGCACCAAAGGTCCCAAGAGATTTATCTATGATTTAAAGTATCCTGCTAAAAGTAAATGCAACTAGAAGACAAGGTTCAAGAACAAACAAAAAATGTCACGGGATTTTGTTAACATATTGCTGACGTAAACAAAAGATCAAGGAAAGTAAAACATACAAGTAATTAGTAAAGTGTTTTTCAGAAACAAATCTCCAAAAGCTTTTCTCATTCTGGAAGAATTTGATGTTTTGGACTCTTCCTTGCTGAAATGGGACAAAAATTCAAAATCTTGAYATTCAGCATAACTCAGCTGCAACGTTCCATCTAGATTATTGCTTGGATTATTATTTTTTAATTCTCTTAATAAAAATAAAACAAATTCAGTACCTATTCCATTTTTAAAGACAAAGTTACTTTGATCCAAAAAAGGTATTGCAGAAAAACAAGGTATGCCAAGTCCTGAGCCTGAGGCACACAGAAGATGCAGYGAGCTTTTGGCAAGATGAAAGTAGAACAGAGAAGGAGCACTTGCGCTAAGAAATCCTTAAAATAGAAGAGGCACAAGATGATATCCCATAAAGAAGTGAAAGATTGGAAGGCTGCGTGATCACCTGTTYGGAGAGTGCAGAAAGGAATCAAAAGTTTTATATACATTAGAAAACTTTATACTGCTTATCCAAAAAAAAAAAAGGAGTATTGTGAAAAAATTGGCCCTCAAGTCCCCAGAGAATTTAAGGACAGAACAAGCTGGTACTCTTGGACTAAGACAAATAAGACAGATTATATTGCTTTTCAGTTACTGTAGGCTGAGGATCACAATGGGRGAAAGGGAAAACGTCAAGCAGAGATAAGAGCAGAGGATGGAGGATAGTGGAAGTGGATTTTCCAAACGCTGCGTGTGGTTCCAGCCACAAGCCTCCCTGCCTTAACGCCCAAACCCCGCCGCTGAAATCTTCCTTAYCCACTTGCAGATTTAAAGTAGTAACAGGGTTTGCTCCCGGGAGGGGAAAGGGACACTAGGCGAAGATCACACAGCTACTGACGCCAGGCTGGGTTCGTGGGCAGAGGCAGTATTGCCATTATGAGCGGATGGTAGAGCTGGAGACAACGAACAAGCCTCTGGGTGCCCAGCCCTGCGCTGGTTCCTTAGGGTCAAGAGCCAGAAGCTAAGACCCACCCAGCCAATTAACTTTAACATTACTGTAACGCAAGAAACACCGTCATCCGCAGCCATGAGGCTCCAGAGAGTATTAAGCCTCCTCCGAATCCAGAACATGAACTTAGCACAACGTCCCCTCGCACGGACTGGATCCCGGACGGACTCGGCCGCCCCAGGTTTGGAATTGTGCAACGCACATTTTAGCCMCCTGGGTACTCCCTGGGGGTTTGCAGCCCTGAGTTACTCACCCAAGAGAATACACAGGCTGTGTACAGGGACAGCGGGGAACCAAAAACGTGACCTGCAGGAGCTGCCTGCTAAGCCAGGAGGAAATGCTGAGCSGGGAAAAAGGGTCTAGATGTTGGATGTGGAGTGCACGGAGCCAACCATTCAGGATATGCAGGTCTCAACCGACTCCTCGTATCACGGAGCAAAGACCTTTCTTTAAAACATGAGAAGAGGGAGAGGGATCAGCGGTGTGTTACAGCAGAGGTGAGACAGGGCAGCRGAGCTGCCTTCATCTAATTGCTCAGCAATTTGGGCTCCGTTCTCTCTTTGCTGCTGGACTCAAAATACCTTCCGTTTCCCAAAAGASAGCCCTAGCTGCCAGCCTGCAGGCTGTGCTGAAGCTGTTCTGCTTTGTACAGGATAACTGAAGATTTGTTGTGCCATTCAGAGTGATTTTTTTTTTTTTTTTTTAATCATCATTGTCTGGCCCCTCTTCAGAGCATTCATCCAGGAAAGAGGAGGCAAGGGTTCCAATACGTGCTCCAGTGCTTATTTAAGTACATCAAACGCTCATTAGATAAGGTAAAATCAACAAATATTCACCAGGGCATGGACTAGGGAGGAGGAAAGAAATCAAACTACTAATTCAAAGGGCAAGAGGAGCATTTCTGAGTAAAGTACAAAGTCCTCCATGGGAGAAAAGCACCACCATTCATGAAGAGGAAGAAAGGGGAGGCAGGAGATGTGATAAATTCCACGATTAAAATAGGAAAGAGAAGAGTTTTAAAGAGAAATGAAAGGGAGAATAAGGAGCCCGAGTGTGTTGGAGTGGAAAATGCAAGTAAGTAGAGATGAGGTGATAAGGTCAACCAGAGTGAAAAGCACCTTGGCAGCTCCATTGAGTGGGACAGGGAGGTTGACACAGTGCGTGTTTCTGAGACGGGGTCACTGTCATCCAAACATAAGGGGAAGAGCAGGTTGCACTGCAGATATGGGCAGAAAGAAAAGACCAGAATTTCGGAGAAACGGTACCATTTGCATGGACAAACAAGGGATGGAAACGGAAAGAAGCCAAGTTACGAAGCACAGATAAAGAGCAGCGATGTCGATGGACACGGCGGTGCCGGGCGCTGCAGTGGGACGGTGGGATGCTGTCGCCTCCTCCCTYGTCCAACATCAAACCCAAAATGCACAGTCACACCAGTGCGCATCTTCTGACCAGCAACAGCTCCAAAGGAGAGAGTTTAGTGTTTAAGTTTATGACAGCGTTAAGACAGCAAGAGAGGCAGGCCTAAACGTGGGATCAGGYTGATCCAGTTTACACAGATCCTCCCGTCGGACGGACTGATGGTTTGAAGGCAAGCTTGCCTTCCTGGCAAACTTTTTAAACCTTCTTTCATCTAATCCTGCTCTGACAGAATCCCCTTCTCCTATCTTCTGATTGTACTCCTTACCCCATAAAGAGCACYCTCCGCACAAATACAGTCCTACTAGTAAGCCATAATATTAACAGCATGCATAACCCAGTACAGTATTGAACTGCTCCATCAYAGTAATTACTGCAACAATAACGCTTGATCTAGTTCAACAAAATCTATGTACATTCACCAGGAACAGAAGTTACAGCTGCTGGAAGTTGGATGCGTAAAAGCAGCMTTAGAAAAAAATGCAGATTTGTGGAGAGGAAAAAAAAAAAAAAAAATCTATTGTTGCAGATTTACCCATGTACCAATCTATTTTCGCCTCTAAGCTGGAACAGGTTTTTGTTTGGCGACTGACACATATTTGAGTCGCAGCTGAGGGGAGAGAATAATACCCACCTGCTGTCATATTGTTCTCCAGCTGATTGTCCTCTTGATCTGTAGTGCTTGCATTCGCAACGGGGAGTACACGGAGACAGAGAGAGGAAAAAGGGGTTGGACAGACAGGAGAGATGTRCGGGAGAGAATAGTCAAAAATGCACAAAACGGCCTAATCAGCAAAGTGAAAATCAGAGTGTTTGCAGGAGGGGRAAAAAAAAATAGAAAGAAGAACAAAAAGAATAAAATGTTATTGGCTGAGATCTTTTTTATACAATAACCAGTATGAAATTAAGCCTTATATATCATGCAAATAAACAGCTCAGATAATCTTGCTATCTGAGGGAGCATTTTTCCTTCCACAATCCAACAACTCTGTTGACCTTTTCATGCTGAAGTCCACCTTTTGTTATGCTTCTGAGTCGCTCTGCGAAGACCAGGACACACGGACACCCACCCACAGCCCGTGCGCACGACCGCGAGACCAAGGGATGGATGACCTGCTCAGTACCTGCGGCCACACATCTCTGCAAAAGGAAAGGACGTAACAGGAATGGGAATTTCCCCAGCACTTTTTCCAGGTACCGACTGTTGGGAGACTGATCCCAAGTGGCTGAGTGCGACGGGCACAATCTCACCCCCCACACCAAGCCATAGGAAAATGTATTTGCGTGCACACAGCGGTTGGCTGAAATGGCTAAATATTGCATCTGACAGCGAGGCCGGGTGCAGAACACAGATAATTAATGAAATCGTCTCCTCCTGTAATCAGGGCCTCCAGGGCGAGGGGTCTCGGCACGGGCAGGGGGGTCCCACGCTCAAGGACGCAGCGCAGGTACCTGTGTGCAGCCGGGGCTCAGGCTGGGGTTGTGACCCCCCCTACGACCCATACACCTGATTTTCATTGAACAGAACCATTCTCTACCAAAGCCCACGATAGCTCCATGGCCTAAGATGGATAGCCCCAAAAATCACATGCCGTTTCAGCCTGTCCCCCAGCACAGCATGAGGTGATGTCTTCCCAGCGCATTTTTGCCCTGTGCATAATAATACAATAATAAATATCCTGTCATTGCCAACGCCATACCCTCAGCAGTTAGCAAAACGGAAACAAAAATCATTCCAATTGTATCACTTCAACTTGCTTGCTAAAAAAAAAAAAAAAATGGCTTATGTACATATTAATTCAATATTTTAATAGCAATTCCAACACAAATAGCTTTAGYAACCAGGCAAGCATATTATTTCACAGTATTTTTAAAAGCTCATGAGCTGTGACTCTTTAGCAGGTCCCCTGCAAGAGCTAGTCTTCCTTTCACTGGCYGGCAGTCTCTTTCTGTAGCACCCAAATTACTTTGCTGCTATCTATTCTGGATGCCAAAACAGAATATACAGTTTACAGACAYCATCTGAAACAAAGCATTAAACAAAAACTACATGGAATCGGAGTGTGACTACACAGAAAGCCTAAATCCGAGCAGTTCWCACTCAAAATGAGCACTCTATTTTTTTCCTCTTGTTCCCCATTAAGTATTTTCATAGGCTTGCCCAGGCCAACCTTCCTATTACCTACGTACGGAAATATTCATACAACTGACAGCTGAAAGACACGTCCATGCGGGCCCTGTGGGAGGAGAGCTCCAGGCTCAGCTCAGAGCAGGAGATGCTCAGGACCCCCCGTGTCATTGCCACTGCAGGACGGTGATGGGACGAGGGTGCAGCACGTTCTTAGAGCTACTCTCTGATGCCAGTTTACGTCTTCCCATAGTTGCTGGACATCAGCAGCCCTAATACCATGTCACCTCTTCTGCCAGTCACACGATATAGTCCTAATGTGGGAAAGTACTTAAATGCTCACGAACTACTTGGGAACCGAGGGCCAACCCGTTACCTGTGGCCAAGTACCAAAATGAGAGTTTATCTACTGAAGTGAGACACAGCTCCTCCACTAAAGAGCTTTCCATTTAAATTTGCAAGATAAATCAAAGTCTGACAAATGCAAAAAAAAAAAAAATTAAGCCAGATTTTTCAGGTGTGATCAAGCTCTTAATCCTGCTGTTGGGACAGCCCTGCGGTGTTCCCAGCACTGGGAGTCTGCAGCTGCCCCAGCACTCACGGGTGCGCGTTGTAACTGCCTTCGCCTTCAAAGCAAGCAATACCTTTGAGTTACGTTTTTACGGTTTGGTTGTTTGTACAAATAAATTGCTTTTTGAAATGCCCATGATCCCCCTCTGGGATCCAGGCTGCTGATCCACTCGCACGGATCCTTGTCTGAGGGCGAGTTCAGGTTCGTGCCAAGGCTGCACTGCTGTCCTGCTGCCGCCCAGTGCCCCGCATCCCCGCTGCTGTCATACCCAGAGACCCCCAACCTGTCAAAACCAGGGGAGTTAAAAAAAAATGAAATCTAAAATTCATGTTATCTATGACAGACTGCTTTGACAAAAGTCCAGGCCTAATTATAATGTTTCAATTCATCCTGGTCTCTTTAATGAGGAAGACTCATTAATATATACAGTCAAACTCAGGTTTCCCTACCTCGTAGCACATCACAATCTGATGCTGATCCGTTACCTGCTGCATAGATTCTCATTAAGTATGACATAGATTTGTTACATTGCTGAGCTGGCTGTAAATTGAACTTGTCATAGTGAAGTGCATGTTTTCCAGGTCTTCATCTCTTTGGTTCCTGTTGCTATAGTGACCATCAGAAATCAGAGCAAAAAAGGCAAAGAGAAAGAAGATCCTTTCTCTGTTTAAACAGTACCTTCCATCTATAACACTGGCAATATTCGTTCTTTTCAGCTTTACTTGTTAGGATAACAAAAGAACTTAGCTCTTCCAGATTTCAGGGTCTCATCCAAATCTGAAGTCAAAGGCAGTCTTTTCAATGGCTTCAAGGTGCTCTGGATCAGGCCTATACTGCCTAAAAGATGAATTCAGTACAGATTTGCAGCACATGTTAGCTGAAAATCCCCAGTATAGCTATACACTGCTGTCCTGCTTAGAACAGTGACTGATGCTATGAGCAGAACGTGACATACACACATACATACATAGATCAGCCTCGTGGATAAAGCCAATGCTGAATCTCACTTGTTATCACATGCCCTTTTCATCTCCTGGATTTATGTGCCACTTCTTTAAAAGSCAGAATAAGTGGCTCCTTGATATTGGGCATTAGTGTTAAAAGACAAAAGTAAGCCTAGCTGTAAATGACAGGCACTGTCTGATCAGAGGCACATGAATACTAAAACACATATTACAGCCTCAATGCACTATATGCATGTGACTGATGAATTCAACCTGTTTAGCACCAGAAGAGTGTAAGGCTAGATGTTTGGTGCAGGGATCTGCTGCTTCCATTGAAAATGAGGAAGAYGCTAGGAACCATATACTGCTTTTACCTGAAGCAGCTTAAGCAAACGCAGCGTGCCAGTTAACCACGGGCGCGCAGTTCCTGAACAGGAGCAGTGACCATTTAACAGCGGTAACTGCTCGTTAGCAGTAATGCTGTATTAAACTCAAACATTGCCTGTCCTCAGACTTCCTATCTACCCAGCGGGGATCTGCACAGATTACGTACCCGCTGCAAGCCACCGCACTCTGCTAAGCCTTAGTTTATTTTAGATATGCCATTCCTACCTTTCGATATCTTGTCACRTGAAAACTTACGGCTAAATATGTTGATGAATTGTAATTAGTACTATCTTCCAGAGCAGTGGTACCCAAACAGCAGCACATATAATTTATGGTAAATGAGCTACTTTTAAGCGGTACATGAAGACGGGSTGCTCCCGCGCACCAGCTGGCAGAGAGGCTGCACTCCCACCGCCACCGAGGTGGTACCACGGCAAAGGGCAGGAAAGCCTGAACCTGAAGGCAATGAGGGCTGCRGCAAGAGACTTCTGTATTGAATAACAGGTAACTATTGCACGCGTGAAATTAATAGCCCTGAATCCTGCTACACTTTGGATCACTGGTACTGCAGTTTTGCTCCTGTGCGTAAGAACCAGAGTCCGTCCTACAGGCAGGTCAAGACTTTTCAGAGACTAAACACTGAAGAGAGGAGTTCCGAGGATGCAATCTGCATGCAATCGCAGCTACATTTGTACCTCCCCATAAAGACCCGCTTTCCTATAAGTAAGAAAAAGCCCATTGGTGTCATCACTCAGCAAGCACGGCGCTGGCAGCGGTGCGATCGGTGCCGTTAGCGGGAGCAGAGCACCCACAACAGCACGGCAGGACAGCTGCAATGTCATTCCAAAAACAGTGATTAACAACATTAGAGAGAAGAGATTTGACCAAACACTGCTAATGCATCAGAACAAAACAAAGAAGAAAAAAACGTCCCCACCCAGCAGGCAGCTGCCGGCTGCTGATGAGCAGCTCATCAAGAAGAGCTGTCTCATGGGCACTGCCGATGGACGGTGACCCACCAGCGCAGCTCTCTGCTGGGCAGCAGGCAGGGCCAGCCAAGAGCATCAGCCCCGGCCAGGGATGGAAACCCTTCAGCCTGAGGAACGAAACATCCCTCAACTCTAGCGAGAGGCCTCACAGGATTTATGGAAATATTTCAAAACAGACATCAACAAAGCAACTTTCAGTGGACCAAATTTGACTCAAGTCTGTCAGACTTCCACCAGTTCTGGCATCTCTCTAAAAATGCTCTAGAGCCATCAAGCTTCGAGCACCCCTCTTCTGCTGGATAACTGAATATGGGTTTCATCATCAAGGCATGCTGAGGAGCTTTTCACAGTGTTTACCCCACTGAATTTTGGGCTGCTGCTGAAAATTACCTGAAGTTTATCTAAATATTTCCCCCTTCTAAGAGGCTGCAGAGCTTTCTTGTGCTATTTATCATTGTTTTGTCAGCAAAGTGGGATTTGGGCAGCATTACCTTTCCATCGGAAGGGCAGGCAGAGAAAGAAATTCTGACCAGCTCCAACTGACTTTGTGTCCCACTAGTGCTGGGACACACTAGTAAGAAAACCCAGGACTATGTTTTTCTGCAGATTTACTGAACTCAGGTGACAATTTCCAAATAGCTTACATGCCTGAGGAACCTAACTTCTCTTTTCAAAAATAAGTGAAGCAGGATCCAGGAGTCTTAATTTTGATATAGCTAGACTTGATCTAGGTTTAAAACCACTACTGTCTATCAGTTTTGATCAGAAAGATGTGGTTTGTAACCACATAAGAGTGAAGCTACAACAGAGCTCTAGCATGAACTTCTTACAACATAACAGCATTCTCCCTGTTACGGCTTTTGCCTGTTCAGGGAGCCTGCACCTCCTGGACAAACTTTTATAGCAGCATAACTGGTCCAAGTGTAGGAGAGTTTTGAAAGTGTATCTATAATGATGTAATTCACTCAGCAAGACTTTTATAAAGTCATCGGGATCATGTCTGAAAGTGGAATTTGGAAGTTATATTAGCACTCTCTGTAGCTGGGCAACTCAGGTGCTCTCAGTTGCATATGAACAGATTCCTATTCATACTTTAACTTGATGCCTGAAATAAAAGGCACCAGAGTTACCCTTTGGCTCATATTATCAACTACGTGCTTCTGAAAACTTGACACTACACACCGCTCGTTGCAACAACAGCTCATACTCCTACCCCAGAGGCTCCCACGCTCGCCCTGCCGATGCTCCAGCCCAGAACATAACCGCAGACGGAAACATTTCTGAGTCATGTTCGAAGTGCTCCATCTATATCAACATCTGCTTGTTTTAAAGTCCATGTTTAAATGCTTTGGGATACAAAATCGTATACTGAAATTCACTTGCTGATGAGCCTGCCACTTCCCCGAATCCCGCCTACAATAAATGCAAGCCATCAACATAACACCCTGCAATTTACCCACACTTGCATTTTATGGAAATATTAAAAATGAAATGCCAAACAGATGTTCAACAGACCTGTTATGATAAGAAAACAAATTAGAAATAAAAGTTATGAAACTAATGTCTTCTTCAGGGAGAAAATGCAAAGAGCTTGGAATTTGATGGTTAGCATAAGTAAAAATTTGGAAACTAAAAAGTTTTAACTTTTCAAAAATAGGTCAGAATCACAATTTTGTTCGTGCCACAAAGAGAAACAACCGACTGCTTGGCTGACAGCAGGTGGCAGCAGGATTCCCACCGTAAATTCCAGACTTAGAATGACATTCCCTACATCATGTTTGAATACTCTCATCTATGCCCTAAGGTTGTGTGATAAGTGGGCTGACAGAAACAAAACTGGGTTGAATACATCTTCATTTACACAACTGCAATCCACTTAGCCACCAATGTAAGTTTATAACACAAGAGCTGAAAATACTTGGTGTTTAACATTTATGATTAACATTACTTTTTTCCATTATAAGCCCAGAGTTTGCATCATACATTCAAAACTGTATRTTGCTGTTACATCGCAGCCCTCATTGTACATGGTCCTTCGAAACACAGGCTGGGAATCCAGTGATGAAATATTTTCATTAAGTATCAGGAAAACATTGATAAGAATTTCTAGCAAATATATGAAGCTGCATTCTGTAACTTCCCCAAACAATTTCAGTTCAGAGTGGCCGGTTGGATGGAGCAGGAGAAATTAAAGGACAATAAACACAGAAGAGCAGTGCTGGCAGTCAGGGCCAAGACAGCCGATGTGGCAGAGCTGACCGAAGCTGCTGGCTGAACACAAAGGCTGTGAGAGACCCCCAAGACTGACCCAAAGCCCACTGCGGCCAGGAGTAATCACAGGTTTTGAATAAAGCCCACAAAGAACAGAAAATCCGGGGAGCAGAAGGGCAGAGGGGACTAGCTCTCACCACGGGGTCACTTGGGAGGCTCCTCTGCCAAAGCACTCATGAACTCAACCCTGACAGGCTCTTGCTTTGCTCTTCTCGCTGCAGTTTACAGAGCAAGAAGGGCACAGCCTCCTGCTCCCCCTGGCCCGCAGGAACCATTCCCATTGCCACGGAAAAGAGGGTGCTTTCCACCCAAAACCTGGGTGCCTGCAGAGCCTGGCGTGCTGAGCAAGGCCGGGCACTTTATTTGACTCCTGATTTTTTTCCCATGCGGTTCTTCCTTCCTGCCTCTCTGAAATTCATAAATACTCACCACGAGACAGACCTTGCTCCAGACCAACCAAAGATAGCTTGCCACGCTGGCAGCAGAGCCAAAACAAGAGCTTTTCAGAAGCCCAGCTGAGGCCCCACTGCACAAGTCCAACTCTTGACGTACACGTTCCTACCCCAAAGCAAACAAAAATCATTTGGAAGAGCTCAGGAAGCAGTTACCCCAGTCTGAGTTATCTTCTGGCTCCAGCAGCCGTGGTGACTCCCGTGTCGGGAACAGCCTGGCTGCTCCGGTTTGATTTTTGGCAGGTTTTAGTCTAACGGGTGAATGGCAGCGAGTTTAGCTCAAGGAGTCTCACTTGCTGCCACGGCTGAGCCTCACCGAGCTCCACAGGTACCCCAACCCAAAAGCATCTTACAGCAAGGACGGAGACAGATCCCAAGGTGCAGAGGCTGTTCCCCCAAATCCTACTGCTCTCTTATGTTTTACAAAAAACTTTGACAGAAAATATTTGAAATTACTTAATCCTATGAAGGATAGATTTTTTTTTTAAATATTTGCTTGTAGGTTTAAATAAAAGAAAAATTCTACCAAGGTGAGAGACAATTCTCTCCTCTGTCTCCCTGTCATCCTGCTTTTAAAGGATGAGATACAAGTCATTAATATTACAGTGACTTAGCAATTCATTTACACAGTTTCACTGCTTTGGACGAAACACAGCTGAGTTCCAAGCCTGATGAAATATTGTTATCCACATAATTCATTTTGTGCAGCTTCAGCAAGGTATTTGGATTTGTGGCTGTTCCCATTTGAGGTTGAAATTGAATTGAAAATTCATGTGTAAGCCACGTGGATGAGGCAAGTCTGAGTATCAGGGAAGCATCGATTAAATTCACCTTCCAGTCTGAAATAAAAGCCTGATGCAAAGGCCTTGAAAAGAGTCCCYATTATCATATCAATTGAAGACAACAGAAATAACTCAAGCCAGAGGTGAATACAAGCTTATTTCAAGACATGATAATAAAATTTCAATCTATTTTATTAACACTGTGAATGTTGATTGCTGTACATAGTAATGGRGTATAGCATAGCAATTTATGGTTTTTCCTTTGATGACATGTACTTATTAAGGATGTTATTGATTAAACGTAAATTAGCAACTCACTGATTAACTCATCTCTCATCTTTACAATTCTATCAGAGCAAAGACCATGTAAGCAATTTATGAATTTAGATACAGCTATGAGGTTGTATCAAACTGACAAGTAGACRCACTCTCTTGGAGAAACAGATACAAGGCATTTAGGGGAATAGCATTCGTATTGTGTAACGTTTGCAATTGTATTTTTTTTCCATGGGCAACGCTTTTGGGGAAACATATTTTATCAAGCCAGTATGAAAAATCACTACGTACAAACAGAAACTGCTTTTCTAGTGACAAGCGAGTATTACAGCGCTGGAGTTTCCATTTGCTCAGCAACCCCTACAGTTTTGATGCTGCTTCTCAACCTTTCCAGCATGCACAATACAGCTACTCCCCATGCCCTTGTAAGACTTCGGGGGACTGCAGCTTCCAGCTAGTGCTGGACCGTACCCTGAAGATCAGCATCCTGCGACTCTCACCCCATGGGCACCCTGACACGTGAGCGTACAGAGATGCAGGACAAAAATATAACCCTTAAAAAAAGTTTTGAAACTCCCATCTTTTTAAAAGCCATTTACTTCACAAACTTATGAGTATTATCACCAACCCTCTAAACAACTGTCTCTGAAAGAATATTAAATCTTTATCTTGTGCCAACTGTCCAAACCATTCATGTACAAAAGGTGTAGGAGAGCATCCTCCACACAGGCAGATAATTTGGCTCTACCATCTAATCCTCCCACAGCAGCACCGAGTCCTGCCTCCATGAGATGCAGACCCAGGCCATGGCTCTGCGATCACATCCCCAACAGCCACGTTCACAAGAGGCTGGGACTCTTGTTGGAAAAGATTGAACGTTAACTGGGAAGATCTACCTTTAATGAGAAATGTTGGGGAAAGAGWATAGAAATTATGACAATAATTTCATACAATGCTCCTTTCACTTCCATGCTAGATCATAATCTACAACCTACTACTGTATTAACTTTTAAATTCAATATTTCTGACCGTTCAACAAGTTTTATTTCAGATTATTACAAAAAAAGGTACCAGGAAGAGCTGATAAAAAGATACCCAGGTGGCTGCTGGGTCCTTTTGTTCCTGAACAGCTTCACAGCTACACCCCTCACAAAAYTCACGAAGAAAACCACCCACCTTCTTGACTTGGTGGGGGTTGGAAATAGCCACCTAGCAATAAGCAAGGGTTTCTCTTGCTAACACCCAGCTAACACAGCAGTATGGAGAGGGCCAGGCTGAGGCTACATGAGGAGTGTAATGAAAGGTCATTTGTAAAAAAACTGCAGTTTCCTGCTTTGCCGTTGCCAAGATCTTTCAAGTTTCTGTATGTACTCGGTCCTCAAAAAAGTCTGCAGCAGTTTGCCCTTAAGTAGGAGCCAGGGGAAGGGATAAAAAATGTCTTTATGGAGTTAATTCATTCCCCTTTCAGTACGATTTTAATGCACTAACAATCCATTCACATGTTTTTAATATAAGTCTGGAGAGCCGTTACAGAGATGATGAGGAAGACATCAGCTGAAGCAGGAAGCTATAAAACCAATTAAACCAGGCAAAGTGTCTCTGGTGCTGGCTGCAAGGGCAGGTGGGGCTGGGGGAAGCCACATCAGCAGCTTCTCCTGCTTCCTCGGGGTGCATCACTGCCTACGCGCGGCTTTGCGAGAACAAAGAAGTTGGCAAAYTGTTTCCACTCCACAGTCCTACCTGGTAATCCCCTCTCAGCACAAACAGAACTACTGGAGATGAGCCCCCAGGGCCCAGAAATGTTAAGTACTTCCTAGAGACATGGCAGATGTGACGGATAATGAGGTTTTGGACAAGACCTGCTTCTGTGGGTAAAAAAATAAAGAAAGGAAATGTTATTTAATTTCCAACTTATGGGGAAGATGGGAGTGGAAATATGAACTGCTGGAAGAGCATTGCCTGATTTCTGGAACTGCGGTGTTAGATTTTGCCAGGCAGAATAGGACACAGAACATGTCGCTCTCAGTTAGCTGCAGATGCAAACAACGTGCTAATAATATACCATCTAAAACCACACGGCAGGTAGCTCGTCGTTGACACAGACCTGCCGGACCAAGCTGGAGGCTGGGATAATGGTTCTAGCTCAAACTTCRCCCTAAGGAGCAACTCTACACCTCCATCACTGGAATCCACAGACAAACTGCAAAATGCAAAGCTTATTTCTTTACTTCCTATGTGCCATTTAAACTTAATGTATCAGACTTTCAATCAGATAAAGGATGTCACTAATTAAAATACCTGGAATATAGGCATAATTTAGGAGGAAAGCAGTACTCTCCTTCCTTCTGCAGCTGGAACTGATTGCAAAAATMACCTTAAACTCTTAAGATTTGTACTTGCACAGACTAACGACAACAAGAAGAGTTCAATGACCTGTGGATAAAAATATATATAAAAAGATGGAGCTGGCAGTAGAAGTCCAGCAAGTGACAGAACAAAGGTAGTATCTTGAAATGACACGAGATGTGCTGAATCCAAGAGTGATCATTAAAATAAAAGAAGCAGATAATAAACAGAGCTGTGTATGCGGAGTACTACTGAATTAAATCATAGTACAACAAAATAATAGATATTGTTATAGGAAATCCTGACTGAGGGGTAATCTGCTGGTGAGGCAAAGAAAAGCTAGATTACTATGGGCATGTGGATCAGAGTCCCAATTACAGCGTGATCATTTCAGCTGCAGAAGGAAGGAATCCACAAGAAAGAGGAGACGCTATGGCATTTTCCACTACTGAATAGCAACATAAAAACCTCTTAAGTGTCAGAGTTATAACCTAAATCTGGTCTATGCTAGGGGAAGGTGAAGATGATGATAATAATGTTGGGATCACAGCAAAGTCAAGGGAACTGTTGATTTAAAACACTAACTGGTGAACACMTAAGGGGAAAGTCCTAAAGAAATACAACAGTTATGTTTCCCTTGTCAGCATAGTCRTGCAACTGAACAACATCAGATTAACGCATTTTACTTCACGACCGATGCGGCGCAGAGCACGTGCTCACCGAGTTACAGCGACTCAGCAACGGGCCAGAACTTCTTAGTCTGGTCATGGCTCCATTCTCTGCAGCCACAGACTAAAAGACATTTTTCTTTTTCTCTCTAGCAAGCATATGTAAAGGTGACTTCCTATACTAGAAAAAAATACGTATACTATGTTTACTTRGAAGCTGTACAATCAGGTCAGCGGTCGTAAACTTTCATCGAAGCAGGAAAGGCTGTCCATAAGCATACAGATGACCGATATTTGTACCCAGAAAGCCACTTTAGCTATTTCTGGATGAGTAACAAGCTACAGAACATCACTATTTCAAGGATCAACAAAGCCTCTAACTGTRAATGCAACGTATTTCATGTCAACTTAAATAAATTTCAGAAATTCACAGCTATAAAAAAAAAAAAATCTGAGTATCCTTCGCAGTGTCTGAGCATCCCGTAACAGTATCTGTTGCTTGGTTCTCAGTTCTGACTGACTTTCAACATATCTGGTTTTTGTACATTTTCAGAAGCTTTTGTTTTGTTCATGCAAGTGTCCAAGTCCATCAAYGCTTTCTGGAACGTGCGATTCCATATCCTCCTTACACAAGTACACCTTTTAAAGCACACTTTGARCACACTGCAAAGTGGCTGGAAATAATTAAAAAAACAGAAGAATACTCTGTGAGCTGTTCTCCGTAAAAATGTGAGTCAAACAGGCATATCATATATAAAGTTACACATCTATTCCAGAAGAGTTATTTCATCCACATTTCAGAGCTAACTATCTGTAGCAATATTGAGTAAGAAAGTACCTAGAGAAACAATTCAGAATAGAACTAAGATACGAACCTTGAAAAGATCATATCAGATTAGGCTCGCTTGAATGAGGAAGACTATTTGGGGATCAGGTTTCTAGCAAAATTTCAGTGCATTGGCTATAATGAGGGCTTGATTTGTTCTCAGGATTCACTTAGCCATAAAGGATATCCCATAGCGGGATGGAGCCGGTGAAAGGACCGTGACCATCCCCTCACAAGCGTTTTGAAAGAAACGGAGAAAGGATGAAGCATGTTAGGGCCTGGAGCCATCATATTCAGTGTCATTCTAACTTCCACTTGCGAAAGTAGTTCTGGAAGCCTAAAAATAGCTTAAAATCACATTCCCTACCTCGCTAGTCCCTGGGCAATTCTTCTGAGATGCACCTGTAGGTTAGAAATCGCATTTCTCACCGATTGACCTAGGAACTGCAGGACAGCCAGGCTGACATCCCATCTGAAAATAAAAATACTTCAAAGTCAGCTGCTCTTGGGTGAGATGCACAAATCCGAGGGTTAGGCTGCGGGGCTAGCAGGAGTCAGATGACTGAAAAATTATACTTAAAGAACTGCAGAACAGGGCGACCAAAAACTTCCTGGCAGAGTATTTTTTTGTTGGATAATTCTGACTAATCAAAACAGAAGTACCATAGAAACATGTCAGAATTCACATCTTGTTTAAAAACTGCAAAGAGCTATTTACTAGTGTCGTAATACAACATTTCAACACATCTGAAACAGAACGCTGCAATTTTCAATTCTGAAAATATATTATCAAGATTTTTAAACTCTAGGATAATATCAACTAAAAAGGCAACACTGGGAAAAACATTACAGGGTCGTGCATCTTCAGTGGCCTGAAATAAAGCTAGAGTTTGAAGATAATTTGTTTTTCAGGAGGCAAATGGAGTCATTGTATAGGAAAACCATGCAAAATTATAGCTTTTCCCATATTCTGGGAAGTCCAAGTTCCACCCAGCACTTCTCAGGTACAGGTGGGAATGTAAACATACATAGGAAGTGGATGCCCTGAGCAAGAATACAGTATGTTGCCACAACTGCTTTTTCTGACCTGACTTACATTAATGCCTTGAGTAAGCAAAGCATTTTTTGCATGTGTGTAACTAACATGCAAAACCATCGTGCACTACTAAACCATTTGCGTGTCTTCAAATGATTTCTTGGCTGGAACCTAAACTCAATTTGCTTTACAAAACCAACTGCAGCCATTCCAATATAGTCTTCGCTACAGCTACAAATACCGCCTTGAAAGAAACCCTGCTGGAAATATAGTAATSGAATCACAGGCAGCCCGGACTGCGTGCCTGGAAAGCCTGCAGAAAACCCTGCTAAAAGGTCTGACCGCACGAGCGTTTGTCTTGACGGCCGCGGACCGTCCGGCYGGGTAGGCAAGGCGTTGCTGCAGCCTCTCAGCCCCGCGCAGGTCCTTGAGCTACGAACGTGGTTACGCTACTGAGAAAGGTGAGCTCGACAGCGGAGTTCATTTAACGCCTCGCACASCCCATTCGGGTTGTTAAGCAAAGGGAAACACAACACCAGCTCCTTAACCCTGAAACTTGCATCTCATTTGCTTCTCCTTTGTATGCAACAGGACCGTAATCTGCTGCCCTTTGTCCTCCTACAGAGAGACTGAAGCAGCGGAGACACAAGGGTTCAATTCCCCCTTGTAGTACCGGTGGGGCATTTTCAGATTCCCTGACATTTAGCCCTCTGAACGAGGAAGATAAAGGACGAGTATCGAATGGTGCCAATAAATGCAACACACTGAACAAAAGAGGATGAAACAGTATATGCTGAAGTTAAAGACTATGGCATACAAGGGAATAGAGTTACGGTTACACAGAGTAACCCAAACAGCAGATATAAGCATCAGGTTTTTCTGCTCCAAAAAGGACTGAAATCCTTGTACTAAAGGAACTTGCATAATTTGGAGTTATATCCATATCTATATCTATCTATTTTTATGTTAAAAGTATGGGCTTCTTCACAGTAAGGAACTTTTTGCAAAATCTTCATTCTGTTGCTTTACCTTGCCAATACACAATGGTTCCTCTCACCTTCTCRATGCACACAGAATTATATATATAGTGTATTACATACCCTGATTTGCAGCTTCTTTTCCTTTATTTTATTAAAAGCATCTAAATTCCAAACACTGAAGTGTTTTGCTCCTCAGATTAGCTATGTACCTGAACGATGCCTGCTCAGTAGTAAAATTCCAGCTTTTCATCCCAACAACCCTCTGGTAATATAAATCCCATAACATCATTTTGAGGTAAGTTAATTGCAGAGCTGAATTTAAAATGTCTACTTCATGTTCTTATCTTTTGAGTCAATAATTCCTTYGGACTGCATATCATCTTGTCATTTAGCTAGGCTGGTGGATAGATACATGACAGAGCCCGCACTTTCTGTAAACCTTTTGCCTTTCACTCRGAGTGATTTAATACTTGAATATTCGTGTTAATTTGCACATTCTGACCTGCAGCGATGGAGATATTTGATCACTCCAGCAGTAGCTGCTTATGTAAAGAATATTTTTTGCTCTGATTTAACATATGCTAATAATGATATCTATGCCAGCACTTCCCCAAGAGTTTTTAAGAAAAAGTCAGATTCATCATCGTCTTTTCCACAACTGGGATATGCAGACGTACATACAGGACTTTTTTAACCATATTTACACTCAAACCAGGCCTCTCCACAAAGGATCCTAATTTTGCAATAAGAGAATAAAGATGTTAATACAGTGCATTTCCCATTTTTAAAGGACTTGGAAACGTCAACCTGTACCGTACTGCGCAGCCTGCGGGGGAAAAACTTGCTGGTTTTCTCCATGACTGTTCACAATTATTAACTACCATGTGAAAGCAAAAATCCTTAAAATACTGCAAAAACTATGCATGGTAGAGCCAAAAGGAGGAGCAATTGAAATGAATATTCATTACAAACATAAGATGACATCAGTGTACAAAACCTGTTCCCTCAAGGGGCCTGGGGGCAAGAAGTCTCAATTCCACGGCTGTACATGTTGCCTCTCCTTTTTCTCAGGGCTTTTGCTCTTGTATACAGTTGGTCTTTATTCTGTGAAAATACTGTTTTTAGAAAATACGAAGCTTTTTTTTTAAACCTTACATGCAACACTTCCAGCTTCTCTCCAGTCCTTAGCATACATCTACATAATATATATAGCCCAAAAAAACATTTTTAGTTGGGATGTATAGAAAAGAATTAGACAACAGGAATATTCTCTCTTTCTGTACATATGTTTCATGACATATGGGCACTCTACCAAGTGATGGAGGAAAAGCTAAGTACTCCCCGGAGAAATCTGGAGGTTGATGCGGACTCAAGTTAACATGGGAGGCAATGAGAGTCAAGAAGTAGCAAAGTTTTTCTTCAAGGCTGCCAAGAAAATAGGTAGGCAACTTATTTATTTATTTTCTTTTATAGATATATAAAAGAAGACAACAAAGCCTAGGGAATGTGGCCAGAACAACACGAACAATAATATATTAAAAAGTGACAGAAAGGGAGATAAAAGGATCTGGCACAAAACTATGTCATGGTTAAGGACCTTACCGCTGCCGCAATGTCACAGTAAAGATTCCTCCAGAAGACTTGGCTTTGTCTACAGATTTCCCTAGATCCCATCTGTAAATGTCTGTGCAGGTTCGGAGGGGGAAGAGAAATTGAATTGCTTTACCAGTGTCACTGTCCTCTCACTGCGAGTGGTCTCAAAACCAGCAGATTTCACAAGAAAATTCCACCACCCCTTGGACAATTTAACACAGGAATTGTCTATCAGGGCCCCTTCCAGCGCCATGACCTTGCCTTATATGTTTCATATACAACAACAACATACTCTGTTTAAAACTCTAAATAATATCCCTATATGCTATACATGAATTCCTTTTCTTCCTCGCAAACAGTTTAACTATATAGTTTCACAGAAATGTGTTTGCCAGTAAGTAAACACAAGTTTATCTCTGAAACCAACCTATAATTTTAGGGACGCAAAGAGAAAAGATTAATTTTGGCACATTAACTGATGGGTACAGAGTTTTTGTCACTGAAATGAGTTGTTTTTATACTATTTCTCCATTCTAATTATAAACTGCCAAGAGACTGAAGTGAATTACAGTGCTATGATCAACAGCGTTGACCTTTTTGCCTTTTTGATACTTCTGTTAAGTCAGTCAACCGGGAGAGCAAAATTAGAATGAAGACTGACATTGGAGTAAACACCAGGAAAGCGGTGAAAATGGTGGGAAGTTACCGTTCTCCCTCCTCTTTGCAGCATTAAGAGCAGAGTTTTATTCTCAGCTGAAACCTTAGTCTGCTAAATTAGGTAGAGGTTTGGAAAAGAATGTTCTGATTGTTAATCATGAAATGTGCTGTAATCTTCTGCAAGGCAGCTCTAACCTCCTCAATCAGCAGCCTTTTCTTACTTAATTACATGATTTTAAGTACCACTAAGAAGGTGCTGTCAGATTTACATTGGAGTTCTCTTAGACATTACCACTGTAGTCATGGTGATGATATATAGAAATGGACAAAATGCCAGAGACCAGAGAAAATGTCAGAGTTATGGTACACCCACACTTGCTCCTTGCCTAGGATTTACTCAATATTTTTCAGTTAGCTTGAAAGATTATCTTACTCAGTATATTAATATACCAAAATAACAAGATTAATAGTACATGTGTAATCTTACTGCAAAACACACACACTGGGGCAATTCTCACCTCTAAGCGTGACTCGTAACTGTTTGGGAGGCCCCCCGACACGGGACACACGTGAGAAAAGGGCCGTAGGGTGTGCAGGACATGGGGTGAGACTGGGTACAGTCGGTGCATCCCTCTCTGCAAACACAGCAAGCCTGCGGAAACAGCTTTGCYTTGCAGAAACAAATCACTTCCATGCTGGCAGTTGGCTGTTCTGGCCTGGGAGCCAGGTCCCATTATTCTGAGCCCTGAAAGCTGCCTTCAGGCTACTCATTATTCCATCCTCAGATGCAGAAAATTATTATTACCTGCATATTTATAACCAGGGGAAGGAAAATTAGTGGCAGTGGGGAAAGCAGATTATAAATATTTGTTAATTTAGCAAGCTCTCGCCAAACCTTCATTTTCTCCAAATATTCTGGCTACCAGCATCCATTTTACAAGACCCTTACTATTGGTGAGCAGTACACTTCGATACCATTAAACTCATCATCATCTACATAAATTCCTACCAGAAAGGCTACAGCATCACGCTCCATACTCGTTCCCCCAGGAGGTCGCTCAGCTCAGCTCTTCGTGCCTCTGTGGAACACCCCGACTGTCATTTAGCCACGCTTCCCCCCAGAGAAGCTTCCTTCATTTAGAGCAAAGCAAACACTCTTTTTTAAGATACGGCTGCATGACAGCAACCRGCAACAGAACTGGGCTCCTGATTTGCAGTTGCTAGCTAAGGTAAGAGTTAAATTTCCTTGATTAGCTCCACACTTAGTGTAAATGCTCTCCAAAGACAATGGGGTTCTTAATTCACACCAGCTGTAGATCTCATCTTCAGCTACTGGAATTATCCAAGTTGAATAAATGAATGATTAACTACCATCTAGGGTTTATTTCCCTTTTATTACTAGTTCCCACAAAGTTTGACTTYCATTTCTGTAGCGCCTGCATAGTTCACACGTGTAAAAGGGTGGCTTGTGCTGCGATAGCATCTGAGAGCTCCAAGATAGGGAGAGGGCTCCACTGCAGTAGGCTCAACATGAACGATGTGCTCTTTATTACAGGGATACGGTTATAAGCACATCATTCCTCACCGTGCATGAATACCGCTGAAATTCTTATCTTTATAGAGTAAGGAGGTCAGCATTTACTACTGCATGCACAGGCGGCACACAGTACTACAGGCGTAGTTCACCTGATCATAATTTTTATAGCCTGCAATACATTTCAGACTGAAACATTACCATCTTTACAGGGGTCATGTGGACAATGTTTCTTATGCTGTTCCAAATAGATTTTTGTTGTGTTTTCTTTCCTCATTTTGCAATGAACAAAAGGTACAGAACACCCTGAGGAAACATGAAACTGGAGGCAATCAGTTCTCAGATTCAAGGGGTAACAACATTTTTGTGTTCTCAGAAAAAAATTAGAGGATATAAATCAAGAACAGAGCTAGGGATTAGAAAAGGCCACATCAGCTAGAAAAAGAGATCCTGTAAGTGGCATAGGAGTGGTTACCAAGGTAAAGCAGTTGTAGATAATAATGTCCTATCCATCCACATTTATCACTGTACAGAGGTATTCCGGAATAGAAYGTAACTACCTGTGCTCAAGCTATGGAGTTCACAGTACACAATATATGACACGTCCACATAATGGACCTTATGGGAACAGGGGCTGAAATCCCATTTCCTGGCTGGGGCATGGTTGTTGGTCCTGATGTCTCTTTCCTTCATCCTGCTGATCAGTGATAAGCATTTGCTTATTACAACTATCTTGTCAGTCACAAAGGCCATCACTGCAAGTTAATAATGTACCATTCTGCTGGATCAATATCTTTACAGATTCTCCTGTCCCTGATACAGAAAAGTTATTAGAAAGGTTAGACTGCTTGAGCGCCATTCATTCATTTTGTAATGCAGGTGGCTTCTGCGGGCTCACTCCAGGRGCAATTTAGTCTGTTGTGAATAGACACAATGAGAAACAGCTTGAGAATACGATCATGGCACTAATGAAAGAGGAGAGTGGCTTTTTTTTTCTGTGGGTATAAGATTAACAATTAAATCAAAGCAACAATTACAAAGGTAACTGTTAACTTCCAGCAAGCTTTATGCATAAACTCAATTTTCATTACAAAGTACTTTTTCTATGTGGGAGTCACGGCTACGTTCTTGTTTTTGTCTGCCCATGAACTAGCAGAGCTGTTGTGACCAACTAAGATGCTTCAGCTGAAGCACCTGATTTATTGGGAAATAGTAAAGTGGTCTCTGTAGAAAGTCTTGAGTTTGGCATTTATTCCTACATCAAGTCAAAATAAGGACATGCTAATTATTATTCATATATATTATTCATATGTTTATTTCTCCTAATACGTCTTGGTTGGTGCTGGTGGATGGATGAAACCCCTGCCAGCAACCTTCCTCTAGCTGAACACCCAGCTACCTTTTTTTACATTGCATGACACTAGGGGGATCAGAAAGACAGCAACATTGCTTTTCTTATAAGAAAGTATTATATAAGAAAAGTGAAATAACATTAACATACATTACACACTTCCTCAAATATTTACCAATAATATTGCAAATGCCCAGTAGCTGTCTGCAGTGTCGGGCTGGGTTTAAAGACCCGTCTCCTCCGCATTATCCTCTGCTCCGYGTGGAGCGTTTATCTGCTGTTGACATGACTGGATTTCATTAAAGGCGGCCAAGAGGTATTAAAGATCTCCAGAGGGTTTGCTGCTCCCTGCCTAGGACTGCTGCGCTCTTGTCTCCTATGAAGTCATTACTGCATATCATTTCCTCGTCCATAATCGTTTTCTAGCAACCACAACACACCATTGTATCGGATTGATACACGGCCCTCTGAAATTTCAGAGCATCGCAAGGTTTTGGAAATTAGAAGCAATTCCCCCRAAATACAAGAAAGGTTGCTGGCAAGTAAAAAGGTTGAAGAGTCACCATGATACAGGATTTAGCCACGACATCTCAAAAACTACGGAATCCRTCTCCAGTTAAATTCCTCAGTTACTAGATTCCTGTATTAAATTTTGCATAACTAAACAACTTGTCTTGACAACTGAAGAAATCCTAATTAGATGTTCCAGGTAAGATTAGAAGTAAAAGGTCACTGAGAAACAAAAAATGAAGCTTACTTCTTTGCTTCTCTGTAATGTATTAAAATGTCATTAAAGAATATATTTATAATTTGATGGTTTTTCATCTTAGAACAGCAGTAAGACTTTCAAACTTCATCTTTGCTACTTTTCCTAGAGGACTTGTTATAAGACTAGAGATCCTTTTACAAGTGATTTTTTTCATCCTCTTAATAAATAAATTGCTGAATCTTTCAGAGAGAACAAATGCTTATTTATCCAAATCAGCTATTTAGAAAAGCATGAAATATCTTTTCCTCTCTCATCTATTTAGGATTAAGATCCATTTGTGATCACAATACTAGAACATCTGTCCTCTAGGGAAAGAAAAGACATGATTTCTCTGGACAAAATAGTAATACTTTTTAAAAATCAAGTTATTTTATATATCAAGAATAAAACCAGGCATAAATATTTTTTTTTTGCAAAGCACATCGAGCTTAGTAACATGTTACCTTCTAATTTCTTCTGTTTTACATACTAATAGTGACAATATTCCTTAATTTCTTGATAGTTCTACCTATTGAAATTGTGCTCTGATGACAAAAATAGAAATCGGACTTCTGTGGGTGGGGAGGAGGAACTGGGAAAATATTTTAATGTTTTAAATCAATCTTAAATTAAGTCCTGGAAGACAAAAAGCATCCACATTCCAGAAATCTGCAGCAGTGGCGACAGATTATCTCTTACTCTATAAAATCACATTATATTAAAAAGCAAGACTAATAAAATGAACTCTTTAAAGTTTCATTTTAMATAAATTAACTATGCAGTGTTTTTAGTGTATAGTTATCAACAGTAGCCCAGCATTCACAACACCACAGGAAAGATGCTTCTCAAGGAAAGGCTTTGAAACATCCTCAAATTTAAATATCAGAAGACCTTAGTAATAAAGGAGAAAACGGCAACTGCTGCTGTAAAGTTGAAAATATTAGAAGTCTTATGTTTAATCATCTATAAATTTAAAATAAAACCAGGACTGATGACCTATCAGCCACCAGTCTACATACTCCAGGTTAGAAATATTTCTGTTGAGCTCATTTYGTCAGCAAGAACAGAAAAGAAATGATAGTCTATTTGAAGAATTCTCCAACTAAATTACAGCCTTCCAGTGCTTCATATTCAATAGGCCACAATAAATTAACAATGTGGGATCAATATTCTGTTAAATTATCTCATTTAAGAGATTATAATGCAAGATCCACTCTAAGTGGTCTGTTACCTTCTTCTGCTTCTGGAAACTGGTCTCTACTAGATAGGCACCGAACCAACATAAAACAGACTGCCTGTGGAGAGAGATTTTAATAACTAATGCAAAGGACTGTGGAAAAATAATMTAAGAGAAACACAGACCAATGCAATGCTCATTAAGTTAGCAGAAATCTCAGTTCCTGCAACAGCACTGATCTATATGGCAGGTCTGTGTCGAATGGCTTAGCTTTCCTCCTGCTGTCCCCTCTTGTTGCATCTCTTTGATAATTCATCAGCCCTCTTCAATCCTCAACTCTTTTCAGTTATGCTGAAATTTTGTTTAGCAGGAATATGAAAGCAGTTTTAAATGGAGTAACATGAAACGTTTATTAAAACAAACAAAAAAATCCCCMCAAAACATAGGTCCATCCCATGAGAAAGTTTTGTGGGAAATCTTGGCATAAGCCACGTTTGGCATATTGTTAATTTAACATGATCAACACTCAACAATGCACATTAGCCATTCTTCCTAAGAAAAAGACGGAGGAACTTCATTTGTGCCAATAGGAGGGAACTCAAATCCAAAATTCACTGCTGATCTCTCACAAACCTTGGTGAGAGCTGACATCAAGGTCCATTCTGTATTCCTTGCTTTGAGCCCTCCTGACATTACTCATACCTGTCTTACTGAATGCCATCCCCCATTCTCTGCAGACCAACGGTATAATACAAATACAATGCAAAAGGGTGTACAAAACACATCCCCCTGCACTCCTGGTAGCACAGATGACAACATATTCTCCAATGCTATCCATACTATGAAGACTGTAATGTGCCACTGCAAGAAGGGTGATGCTTTCGCTCTGACCTTTGCAACAGCAGAGAATTGAGTAAGTGGAAAATYGGTAATACCTGGAGCTTCTGCAGGAATATGCTTATGGGCAAACAAAGAAAACACTTTTCATATGGTGGAGAAGGCAAGAAAGTTTACAGAGGTCTTCACTCCTAGAAGAGTTCGTTCACACCGCATCTGCTCAGTCAACGCTCCCGCATCCAAGGGAAGCTCTCCAGTGCCACGGGAGAGCAGAGCAGAGCTCTGTTCCCTACACCTTTGCCTGAGCTATGTAAACATTCTGCATTTCAGACGTAATTACTGCGGTCACTAGACAGCAGGAAGTACACAGGATCTTATACCTGCACACATGCACAGACCAGTACTTAACCTGGACACGGACAGTTTTTCTCTTTTTGCGTATATGCTTATTGTTTYAAAGACTAAATAACCTCACAGTTAATTCAGGAATTGCTGAATAGAAAAGTGTCTGCTTACCTATGAAAAATGGGAGTAGCTTGCCAGCACCATCATTCATTCCCATGGTGGAAAGAGCATATTCTTTGGGAGGCAATAAAAAATCCCACCAAAACCACTACCTCAGCATCTTTGCTCTGAGATTATCAATTTATGAGCAATAAAGTGTCATCCATACTCTAGTAAGTGGTTTTGGGTCCACTCACACTAGACTGCAAGCTTTTGGGGCCAAGGGTGATCATTTTGCTGTCTGTACACCRTCGAGAACAGAGAAACTCCTCCTGTGTCAGCCTGCTTGGTCAACTCAGATTGATTACACAGAAGGAAAGAGTAGCGAATAACTGCTGCCAAATGTTAAACCCCATTTCATAATTTGCTTGTTTTCATAAAATACTTTTATTCACTTTCAAGAATACTTTTATTCACTTTCAAGAATACTTTTATTCACTTTCAAGGATGTTCACGTGAGCATGAACAAATGTAGGGATGGAAGCTCAATGCACCTGAAGTCTTCCCACTCAAATAGGTACAGTGGCAATTTGCACAGCAGACGGCAGTGCCACATCTCAGCCAGGCACGGGGCATATTAATCAAGTGAGACTTCTAAAAAAGAGTATCTTCTGTATAAATCAAGCACATGTTCACGCAAACATGTCAATAGATTAAGGGAAAAGAATAAAAAAAAAAAAAAGGGAAAAAAGCTTCCCCCTCTGTGCATGAAGATTGAAATAAAAATCCAGCAAGTCTAACTTTCCCTGGTTTATAAGTTTCAGCTTTCCTCCCTTGTTCAAAATGGAAGCTGTACCATGAGACTTGTGATCTGTGAACGTGAGTTAACACAATGCTCCAAGCTGGGAGGAGGAAACAAATCAGTTTAGCATTTTTATATTTTTAAATCTCTTGCCTGCTGATGCGCATTTCATATTAAAGCTTTATTGTTGTTCAGCTCATGCTTTTATTTGTTAATATTACAGTAATCCGATTACAAAACAGGAAAAAATAGCATGCAATTTAGGTGCAATTTAGCATGCACACAGCCTGAAYGTCAACTTGTAATACTGGAATACCTACAAAAAGGCAGTTTGTGGCTGGTCCGGAGACAGCTGACGTTAATGGGAACAGCACCAGTGTCAGTCAAGCCCATGGCGAGCACCCAGAATCCTTGTAACTAACTGTTTATCACGCCAATGTGGGCATCAAACATGTTAAGGGGCAACGTTAGTCGCTTGCCCAGCAACAAAGAGTTAACTTCAGCTACATAATTGTTTACTTCACATAATTTTTCTTGATGTTCTTCCCTTGTCTAAACTATCAAGTCACACAACGATTGGCTAAGGARCCAATTCCTTTGCTGGTGTAAATGCATGCCCCTCTGCAATTTTCAAAGCAGTTGTTCAATTTACACCAGCAGGGAGTTGGAGTTTGTCTCAATTTTAAGTGGGTCAGGCTGATGTGCTTTCCCTACGTCTGATCAGAATTGAGCATCTGCTGTATATGTACGAGACAAAAAGACACTACCTTGAACGGACATCCACCATGGAACAGCCATCACAGCCGGAACACACCAAAGCACAAAACCCATTGGCTGCAGGAACTACTTTGCCTTGCACAAACTTTAGTAGACGACCATTTTTAGGTGTAACATCCTACAAAGGTTCATGTTTAAATTAGATTATTTTATTTCTGTTTCCTGTGATCTTGACTGGGCACTGCTGGCTCAYGTTCAGCCGGCTGTCAACCAGCACCCCCAGGTCCTTTTCYRCCMGGCAGCTTTCCAGCCATCAGCTCTCCTAGCCCTGAGGATAGGGATAATCATGTCCTAGGTTTTCATCCATTGTCCCTTTTGTCTATTTAGATGGCATTTTCTTTGGGACAGRACAGCAACTTGGGTTTGTAGAGCACCCAGTACAGTGACATGGATAACACAAATATAATGTAGCTAACTAGAAAACAAAATGTACCAGAAAGTCCTATAGGCTGATCATATCTTTTTCATAAGCCTTTACTTGTCCTGTTTGTTAAAAATGAAGAGCCAGAGGATATTATTAAAACTGCAGAAAGAAAGTACAAGTATAGGTGAAAATCCAATAAATCTTCTAGTTGCCCTGATATTTAGTTTTTAGTCAATAGATGCAACGATCCTTCTTTCATCATCTGTTGATTGATAGTAGCCAAAGCAGATGTGATTTGGTTTCTAAATATTTCTGGCAGAACTGACAGAGCTACACAAATAATGAGCATTGCAGTGAAGCAAAGCAGGTCATTCTTTCCTTTAAGAATGATCAAGAATTTTGAGCCATTTAAGTGCTGACATATGAAAAGCTGATGCACTGAAGACCTGCCCAGAAGCAAACTGCTTCCGAGGTTTTCTGTAGAAGTTTTGTATTACTGGAGCTAATCACCAAAGAACCAAAAGCACTGYGGAGGCTATTGGATTTAGAAACATCTATGAGCAAAATTGACAGGTTATCCGGTGAGATGCGCATCAAGCTTTGAAGTGGTTCAGTCTATTTGAAATTTCATTACCAAGTGTAGAAATATTAAAGATACTGTTTTAAAAGCTGTTTTAAAAGATCTATACTTGCTGGATACTCCCAAATAATGTTTCTATTAATAAAAACTTCTGATATTGTATGCTCAAGAAAACTATAAAAGTCTTTTAGAACCTSCAGAGGGAAATAGCATAGACCTGAAGCAGAGAGTCTCTTTTTAGCCCAAAGACACTCTTCAGAAAAAAAATTCACAGTAAGCAAGAGTATAAAGAGGGACCTACATTTAGAGAACGAGTATGCAGCTCCYCTCCTTCTTCCAAGGAAAGAAGTTATTCTCACTTTTTCTCCCTCAAGACTTTTTTTTTTATTATTATTATTCTTTTAAATTAACTACTTGCACATCATTCTCCAACCTCCTCTGGTTCCTGGGCAATAACAGTGAACAGTAACGTGGTGTGGGTAACACCATACTTTGTTCTTCCGTTTGCCTCAGATGTAGTTMATTTTGTATTTCTTATAGCTGCAGGCATCTTTGGAAGACCTCGCAGGCAAGAAGCTGCCTATAGAGAGGATAGGTTGGGTAATGCCAAGCAAGAGACTCTACATTCTCCAACAAAAGCAGCAGCAAGCTCCAAGCCGCTGTGATCAAAGGTATGAAMTGCTCACTCAAGAGTCTTCTCGTTAGGTGCAAACTGCAACACACTCTTCAAATGCAAGGTTCTCTGGCCACTGGTATCCACTTCCACGCACACGCTAATAAACACCAGGTTGCCGGATTGTAAATTTTTTTAAGGAGTTAGTGGGAAGAGGTAAGAAATGAGTTTCAACTCCAAATTTCAGTAGCAGTTATACCTCAGTCAACATAGCGACTAGGCATCCCATATTCAAGGCTAAGGACTTGCACGTACACATTAGGAATGTATTTGAATTCCCATTGGTTTCAGGGACATACTGCAATAAGTGGAGCTGAACAGATGGATGCCTGAATTTCACCCGGATTCTGTATTTACGTGACCCCTGAGCAAAGTCAGTCCCTTTATTCACACACGCAGTACACCGCTATAGAGAAACAGATCGCTGTTCAGTTGGCAAGGATGCATCTCGCAGGGAAAAGAATTTCTACCAGCTCTATAGACCACTGACAACATAAATAATTTCACATATCTGCTCAACCTAATGCGGGGATTGTTTCACACCACCACTTAAGCCACCCACGCAACCACTTTACAACTTCCCCTCTCATTCATGCAAAAAGTCRTCCTTAACAGCCTTTCATTGAATCAGGGGTCTGYGCTCTTCACTGTKTTTTTTTTCTTTGTGTTTCTAAGCAATTCCTTGTTGTCAATCGGTATGTTTGTTCTTCAGCTAAACTTTACTTTCTCATGCCTGGTTCAGTCTCTTTTTGATCTGTCAGCGTGATTTCCATAGCCCACTATGGCATCTCACTTCCACCGCTTTCTACTCCTTTGCATTTTAGCTGCCTTTACCATTTGTAACTTCGCCTTCCCAATACACCGAGCTCCTCTCCATGCCTCTATCTATTGTACACAATTTCTGCGAAGAACATAACACAGGGCCAGTATTCGTGTTAGCCTAAAAAGCAATTCCTTCTGTACCCGTAGCCTTCACATCCAGACAGCAAGTAATCTACAGCTTTCTAAAGCCCTGAGACAGATATCAAAATCTTAGTTTAAAAAAAAAAAACCTTCCAGCAGGGATGGAAAAGGAAGAACAAGAGATATGTTTTAAAAATGCCCAAAATGCAGCAGTAATCTTAACGGTCACACAGGGATGATTTAACTTCAATTTTCTCACCAATCCCAGTGAATGTATTTTGAATATAGGACAGATGCACAAAAGGCAGCTCCGCTGTGGACTTATTAATCTATTTTGTAAAGAAAAAGCATCTAGAAAACAGTCCTGCAGGAAGAGATTAGAGAGCAAATCCCAGACTCTTCAGGGAAGCAAGGCAGCCCGTCTGGTGATACATTGTCTGCTGCAGCTTTATCTAGAGAACAATCTTGCAGAAAATGCTGCACTATGCATTGCTCACCACTGTACATCGTGGTAATTTAAGACACTTTTCCAAGGAGGGGCCATCATTTTTGTCCTAGAGAACTATCTATAAATAAAGCCGATGTTTGTCAAACCTCTGACTCCTGTTACAAAACTCGCAACTATGGTTTTCTTCCATTAAACATCCAGAGACTTACTGCCGAATAAAACTTCCACCATATATTTGAAATGCAGTTCTATAAACGTCAACATAATGGAATACGGGACAGGAGTGAGCGCACGGGGGCCGGGCCTGCTGCAGCCTCCCACCGTGGCTCTCCTGAGCCCCGGCCAGCTGCGGACAGGCAGGTTCAGGGGGGGTTCTGGCGGTGCAACCCCCTCCCCTCCAGCCAAGCACAATGCCAGTGAATGTGCTCTCTATGGGAAATAGCCTATATATTTATTTATACTGTTATTTATTATTAAATATTTCTGAACAGTGTTTTCTTCAAAAAGGTCCTAAATTGTTACCCATGACTTCATTTTCTTCTCTCCATTCCTATGATCAGAAAATGACTTATTTTTTTCCTTTAATAACTCTTGTATGACAGCCAGCCAATCTTAATAATAGCAGATCCCTGCAGTACATACTGGGTACCAGGAGGGAAAAAAAATGATTATTAGACAAATCATGCATTATGGAATCAATATGACATGCTGTATCCAACCATATTTTTCCTCAAGACAAGAAAGCCCTCCATCAGTTTTATTCTGCAAAAGAAGAAATCTGCGGTGGGACTGTCTGAATAATCACAACCTTAATTACAGTGAACAAATACAACGAGGGTAACCATGATACCTTAAGAAAAATCCTCTAAAATGCTAATGCATCTTCACATTTTAATCTTAGTAATTCATTTACAGGARAAGTCATGAGGTTACGAAGGACTCAGGTGAACTGCAAAGCCAGGCCGGGCTCTGCAAGTGCATTTATGTGACTTCCAGTGTTTTGTCAAAATGACGTAGTGACAAATGAAGGTGTTTGCTCATCAGCTAGAGTACTATGAGATGCTACGTCTTTGCTTTACAAGAGTTCATGCAAACACACAATATACACGGAGATGGGCAAGACGACAGCAAAGGACACGGCGACGATACAKACAAACAACCGAAGACAATTCAGAGTCAAAGCACCTCTGCCATGACGGTAACCTGCCTCTCCCTCCCTCGGCATCACGTGCTGAGACTTGAACACGTCACTGGAGCCGAATGGATGAGCGCTGGGAGCGCAGCYGGGGGCTGCACGTGCAAGCGCTGGGGAGGGACGGACCCAAACGCTCCCCGGTCTCATTCAGACGATCACCACCACAGCCTGTCTGTTCTAGTCCGAATGGAAGGGGTGCAGGCAGACATCTCCTCTTTCAGAGGAAAGTAATCGCTGCATTAGCTTCCCTTCTACTTCATTTTGAACAAGGACAAAGAAATGATTGGCACCTGTCAGATAACAGGTCAAGATGATTCATACTGAACATTATATTCATTTCCCAGTAACGAGAAATACCAGATTCATTTTGTGTGAAGTAAATCATCTTGCTGGAAGGAAAACGATCCCTTAAGAATATGTACCGTGAACCTTTCATACTGCTTGGACTCACTGAAGAGCTGCAGGGAGATGTAAGGTGGTGTTACTCCGTGCCACTGCCCTGTCTCCAGGACTTGGAGCCAAAGCTACGGCTCGCTGCGAGGCGTTGCTGCCCTGCACGCTTCACATACGTGCCACCAAACTAAGGATCTGAGTCCACTTTGCAGACATCATCTGCCACACACAGCACAGAGGACACACTCTTCTTTCACGTTCAATGAAGTTACAGGACAGAATTTAATTCATTCTTACAACATCCTAAGGTACTGTGTTTCCATTGCCTTGAGGGACACTCAGTAGTCTGTCATGTCCCCCCGAAACCAAAGGGCTCTTGGGAAGAGTCTCAGGGGCTGTATCTACCTTGGCAAGCAGTGCAGCAAACAGGAGATCTACAGAGCAAAACAGTGGTACAGTCCATCCGAGCACCCATTCAGCACCTGTTTCAGGGATTTTACTTTATAGTGTAATTCCATGGCCCAAATGCCCGGTACCAGTTAAAGTTCTTCTGGTTTTGTTTCATTCAAAAGGAATCCGGAGCTTTTGCACTTGGAAGCAGCTGTGCAACGTGAGCCAAAGCACGGTAAATGGGAACTACCCAAAGATCTTCAAGAGTGTACTCCTGGTCCCTTTTGGACTAGATCAAAACTTGAATAACAAAAAAATACCCCTTAGACACAGCTGGGTATAGTACTGCTTGGGTTTCAGGTGGTGATTCCCAGTGCTGAGTTAGATGGCCAGGCTCCTCATCCACTGCAAAGGTTTGAATTAGGAGCCGCAGAATAAAACCCAATAAATCAATACGAAACCACAGAGAGGGAGCAGAGGGCAAAATCACAGCAATGATAATTTAGATCAAATCAGGAACGTCGCAGAGCTGTCTCCTCAACACTGACCAATTCAACCCTGTCTAGATGGAAACACTTTCAACACATGCAAAGAAGCTGATCTTCAAGAAGAAATGCAGGAGTTTAAAGTCAAAACCAGGGCACCTGTGAAATTTGGCTGCTGGTGTGCACAGCAGGCRGGCATACCTAACTTACAGATAAATCCCACTGCTGATACAGAAGTCTGCTTCCACCCACCGCTCCAGACCCGGCCTCTGCTTTCCTCTGGGGGAAACCTACCGAGTTCAAACCCGGGCTGAGGATACTGCTCACTTCTCAGCAAAGCTAATTTGGGTTTTTAATGTATGTTATCATGAAGTAGCTTATGCATAGGGGTTCCCAAAGGTGAAAAACCACTAACGCTACTCCCCCCCCTTCCCCTCTAGCTTTTGTGCTGTGAGTGCAACTGCAGTGTCTGCTAATAACACATTGAGTCGGTCTCAAGGGTGAAGTTACCCGAGAAGCAGAGAAATGTTAGGCTCTGACGAATACCTGCACAGCTGCCTGAAACTCTGATAAAATAGATTGGATAAAATGTTTCTGCAATTCAGCGCTGTGCAAAGCGCAGGATACAGCCTCACTTGGAGCTGCGGTTTCCGTGGAGGACGAGGATGCATCCTCAGCAGTGTCAGGGGAACAGGACGGGAGCGACACCGCTCAGCAGCAGCATCCCTGGTTTTCCCCATCTCTCTAAAGTTTCTGCCTTTTTTTCTTTTTTTTTTTTTTAAGCCACAGCACTTATTTTTATCCAGGAGGTCTGAACAGACACACACAAAAAAAAAAAAAAACACCCAACCTTTTTGAAACAACTCCTGAGCTATTGGATTTTAGTTCTTCCTAATCCAGAAGAAAATAATTGAATCCAAAGGATCTCTAATGGCCTGTGGAGGCTTGGCTCACAAAAAGTGCTGCCACTACTTTAAAAGAAATTCAGGTTTGTTAGTATGGTGAACACAATTAAAATGCACAGCAGTCCTTCTCTAATGGCACGTAAGAGACTTCAGTAGGATTGTTTGACTGTGAACTCCGCATTTTTCCCTAAAACCCTCTCTCTATTCACATCATTAAAATGTTTTGAGAAACTCTGAATAAACAACACAAAGGACTTTTTTGTTCTAACTGAAATACAGGACAAACAAACAAACAAAAAAATCTCTAAATTTCAATAGGTAAAGCATCTCCASATTTCTGTAACAGATGATACAGATAATAGAGGCATTCATAAGCCTTTTTTTTTTTTGTCTAAGGCTGAAGAAATGGTGGCAGCACCTTGTTTATGGGGTTGATGAATCAGATGGAGCACTTACCTGGTTTTGTCTCTCTGTTAATTGCCCTTTAATGGAGACTACTTACTTTATTGGTGTAAAAAATGCCTTGAAGTATGTTTTCTAGGCAAAAAGCCCAGTGCTCTAATTAATACCTTGAAATGATCACTGATTAATGATACTGGTTTGGGGCTGTTGCACAAAGGGTTTTTTGCTCGACTTTTCCGAAAATCGGGAAGATTAATGATGTTATCATTGGTATAGGAAGCTCCACCCCTGAAAACACTTTGTGATGGAGAACACACACAACACTTAACTGCTGTGGAGACTGTGAAGAAGGAGAGGGCATACCACGCAGGGTGCCTTCAGGAGGAACCACCTCATTATTAATGCTGTGAATCTTTCCACAGACTTGAAGAAGATCACATTTTTTTCCTCCATCTTCCACTAGCTATATTTTGCAAGCAGATGTCTTCCCCCCCCAATAGGGGAGGCTGGAGAACGGGTACATTTTAAAAGTCTCAAAACCCTGATTTATGTTAGTCAATACACTTGCTTCTTTAAGTGTGGAAGGAAGGTAATAAAACTAAAATCTATGTTAAGCACCAATTTGTTTCTATCGTTTAATGCTGTAGGAAATCACAAACTGCTAAACCCYTCAGGTACACGGAATCCACTCTGCAGAGCACAATTCATTATCYGGTTACAAAAATTATGCAAAACCCAGGGTATAAGGGCTGTAAAGAAGTTACGGGCAGAGCAGCTGATAATTACTTGTCCGCTGAGCTGCTGCGGGTGCTGTCATCACACCTGCGCTGAACCTAAGAGGCTTAGTCCCCTCAGCTCTGGTGAGGGCAGTTTAAGCCACTGCTTCACACCAGCGAGGCAGCTCTCACCGTGCACGGGTCAGTCTATAGGAAATATGCCCTTTCTTGCACCTCCTCCCGCCATATCCGTGTCTCTGTTCTTCTATCAGTGMTGTTCTTCTATCCATCCGTTCGGCACAAATCGATGCAAGAGCAGTGTAAAATCATGCTGAAAATCTCCTCCTCTGCCAAACGCACCAGGACCAAGCGGGTCGCAGGATGAGGATCTCGCGCCCTCCCGAGTCCTGCCCACGCGGAGGGACGCGGGGACAGGCTGCRCCCTCGCTCTGCCACGAGTAAATACGCAGCACGGGCACGCTGGCAGCCTGCGGCACATCCTGTTTTCCAAGTGCTGAGCTGTCTCAAAGCCCTGGGTAGTCCTGAGCAGCCTGAAAGCAGGCTTTCCAAGCGCGGACAGCTGGACTCCCCCAGGAGAGCCTGTACCAAATACAGCTCTGCTCTCCCCGGGCCACCAGTTTCAAACCCAGCGCGGGGAACTTTGGCATTTCACATGATGGGGTGAGTTGAAGTGCTCCAGTGTCCTGGAGCTACCATAAAGCTTATTCAATTATTAATAAACAAAATTAAAACATGGAGGAGCAACTATTGTGCCTTTGGGTGCTGGGACCAGAGGCATCTCCAGCTTTCACAGATTCCCCTTGTGCCCAGGATGTCTGGATGCTGCAGTCCCTATACAGGCAAAGATCCCACTGTACAAAAAGCATTTTGCTTAGTAAGGACAAAGAAACAGCGTGTGGTTGCCCAGCATCAGCGCCTGTTCTAGCCAAACAGTTCCCTTCCAATTTTCTATCCCTTTGATAACAYGTGAGGCTTTATTCGGGGGTTGAATACACTTAGCAGCGTTATCTGCCAATGTTGTTATTCAGTCCTATACAGGGTTGCATTGTTGCATGAAAATASCGATCATTTTCAATGCAAAGAGCACACAAGGAGAAAAGCAGATCCTGTGCTATGGAAAAGACTGTTGCTACATAGTAGGAAGATGCAGGCTGGAGAGAAGATCTAACTCATAATCTAATCATGCTGAAGATGGCCCTTACACCTGTGCCCCCTCTCTAGCCCCGTTTAACTCTTTGAAACGAGGAGAGGGGTGTACAATAAACGCAGGACCTTCTCCCTTCAGCCTCTTAGCCCTAGCAGTATTCTCTTCATCAGAGCCACAACCGTATGGTGCGCAGGGAAGGATCTCCCCATTAAATCTCTTGGTATCAGTCATCAGTTGTAGAAAAACATTCTCCGATAGCACCTGCGGTTTGTCCTGATAGTCGGAGCAGCTTTGCCTGCCAAACCCGCACACGCTAGCTGTTCCTACCAGAAGGAGAACAGCATCAGATAAGGCACTTCCTCTAATGACATTCAGATAAACAAAAGTGGAAAGAATAAATGTGAAATATAGTCAGTCCTTGTTCTTTATTTGCCTTGAAAAATTAAGAAGGGCCAGGGYAAGTATAACTGAAATAAAATCACTCCCGAAGGACTTCTCTGCAATTAGAAGCTATACCTGCAAACGAGGCCAGTATAGAAACACTTATGCCACRCAGGACTGTTTGCTGTTATGGCTCATGACACTTGTCCAAGTGAGATAAGCAACACCACCAAATGACTTCTGTGCCAGAGTAAATAGGAGCATCACAGGGACGCTGATGGCCCACTGTGCCAGAAAGCAATTAGAAACATAGCAGACATGACAGCATCGGCAATACTTAGACACAGGCTAACTTTTCCTGTACATAAAATGCTACATGGTCTGTTGCTCTCTCCACAATATATTATTGCACCTTGAGAAATTTTAAAGAATTACAACTATCTATTAGTTCTGATCTAAATTTTCATTCTATTACAAACCCTGCTATAGTGCTATCATCTTGCATCTTAATCAGAAGAGACTTCTGCCTACTTTATGTGCACAGTGGTCTAATATTGCAACTTTGAGTAGCATATTCAGATACTTGAATTATCATGCTCATGGTAGGTGTAGTACAGTTCTTAGAGGGGAAAAATAACTGTGAATTTTTCCCTTTCATTCTGTAAAAGGAAAGCAACAGATGGCAGTGCAAGGAGGGCAATAACAAATCAGTCCTTTGGCCTTCCTGCAGTTCTTATATCCTCCTTGGAGACAGCCTCACAAGATACGCATAATGGATGAATAGCAGGGTGCTATCATCMTCCTTCTGTTTTCCCCTTTTCGTAGCTACTTGTTACACTGCAAAGAGCTTCTGCACCTGGAACCACAGACATCCCAGCATCTTTTTATCCTCAACAGATCTTGGAGGATCTACGCTTGTACTGTAGCTTTGCAGAAATGTATTTCCCTAGAGAAAGAAGAGCTGCAAACCAATATGCGTAGGTAAGGACTTCATTAGCTCAGCAGCTCTTCAGAATACAGAACTTTTTCCACCCCCCCTGGGACCAGAGAGCCTGCATTTGGGACGGGCAGGGTGCCCGTCCTGTTTTGGATGCTGTGACTGGCAGGTTCGATTACCCAGGAAACAAGCCAGCTAAGTGCGTGCTTCCAGCTAGATGCACAATAAAGATCTTTGGAGCTATCTCCTATTTTCACTCAAGTATAGCATCACATCTGTACTGTGGGGTTCGACTTTGTAGCTATTCTCAGGGTTTTAAATTGCTCCTCATAAGAGCATTAGTTCCCCATTGGGATATCTCATCAATAAACATGAATGCTTGAAGAGAAATGCTGTGAATAAATAACATCACGATTTTCTTAGGCACCAAAATGACAATACCAACAYGAAAAGCTGTAAAACCTTTTTTTACAGGTACCATTTTTGTTCATTTAAGTCTTTTATTCTTAGAAATAATCCAGAAAAAGASACTTTAGACCTCCCCCCCTTTAGTTTAACTGCAATAACAATGAAAACATGCATAGCCCTTTTTCTCCCGCTGCCATTACATACTTCAGCGAGCATAATAATATCAAATGTGTTGCTTGAGAAATTAATGTCAACATTTTAGCTTTGGAGTCTAACTTATTTGAGCTAAACTTTGAACAATTTGGCTTTGATCCTAAGAATCTGCTGAGCAACTACAAATCCCACAGAAATCAACAAACGTAGGCTGGGTACCACCTCGACAGCAGATGCTCTCAATAAAAGGAAATGTCATAATGTTGGCTACTGTCTCAAAACAGTTCTGTCCTCCCAGAAGCATCACTTCCATGTTATGATATACTGCCAACAAGTACAACTTCGCTCAAGTCTCCTTTTGTCTCTGTAAAACAGCAGCTGCAAAGACAGCGCCTGCAGCACGTACAGGAGAGAYGTATATTTAGTTTTCTGTTCTTTGCATTGTGTTCATTTTGCTTATAGGCTTGGTGGAAGCATTCATCAGGAGTGGAAGCATTCACAATGCTTTACAATTGGTCTCTTTATAGTTGTACAGCTACCACTGACAAAACATTTGGACATTCAATTACTTCTTGTGTAGTACGAAGAACATGATTCCAAGTTAAGGGAGGTTGCTCTGGGCAAGGTGGAGAATATCATTATTTGCACAAATCATTGCAATGATCTGATYATAGCCGGTGCTGGTGTGTTGCTATCGTTTGGTTAAGTTAAAGCTTTTGCTTTTTCATTTCTGCTATTGGTGGCTAAGTAGATTGATTGTGTATGAGATGAAAGAGCATGCAGGAGTATGCTAATGCAGGTGTTAAGGGTACACTTTCATCTTGCAGCATTAAGTGAATGGAGGAGAGAATGACAGAATTGGCTGTTGTGAACTTAGGAATGGTTCCTTCCTTTTTTTTTTTTTTCCTTTTTTTTTTTCCCCCTTTTTTTTTTCTTTTCTTTTTTTGGGTCAGTCATGAAAGTTTGCAACTCACCTGAAATGTTCACAACAGACAACCCAAACTCAATTCCAGTGTCCAGGGTACAGCACCAGGGAGCACTGAGAACTCACAGCAGCTGTACCACAGCACATACAGTCTAAAGCCCCCTTTTTTTGCTTTGCTTTTCTCTTTACAGATGGGATAGTATAAATAAGCCACACTAAAAATGAAAGTCAAGTCCCATTGCTGAGACTATGAACATTCATAAATTCATTTGATTCCAGCTGAGACGCCAATTCTCCATATGCTTCCCCACTTACCTCACCAGAGCTAAGGGGACTAATCCTCACACAGCAAGCCAAATAAACGCTTGCAGCATTAACTTGTTTTCTCTGCATGGACCTTTCCGTGAGACCTGGGCAATATATTCACAATGAATTCTTGAAGATTTTCACATATCATTATACAATCCCTCCAATTAAAAGGAAGTCTTGGCTTCACARAAACAACACTTTCCATATTCTGAAATAACAACAGCATTTCTACTCATAATTTTTAATTAGAAGGTCTGTGTGGAAAAAAAAAGACATCAAGTGTTTCCTGAGTTTTCCATTACCACCCCGAGGCTCTCCAGTTCCCACCCACACCAAGTAGCTATATACCACAGCAAAACTGAAGGGCAGTCATCTGGACACGGTCTGCTGGAATCCTCCCACCGCTTTGTTCTCCTCCAATAATTCAGTCATCATAAAACTAGGTACGAGGCCATTTATCACAGGAATGTAGTTGCTTACATCTTTTTTAAAGTTCAAAGCAATAAGAACTAACAGGGAATATAGAGCTTTGTTTTTCAACACGGTGTTAGAAATGTTATATGGTACTCTAGCAATTTATTTCTAATGGCAGAGGGAGGAGAACTTCACCCGAGTATGCAGCAAGCTCGCCGGAGTTATTCCGAGTGCTGTGCAAGCACGTAGCCGAGACTGCTGCAGCCTGCAGCCTCCACCACCTTTTGGTTAGACTTCAACAGCAGGTTTGTGCTCTTATCCCAAGATGAGGTAAGTATCGTAATAATCATTTGCTGATATTCAGAACTGTGAGAAGCATTTGCAATCACACAAAATAGGTATTTGAGAAAGCATAATACAAYAGAGATACTTTATCTCTTGACAATAACTAGAAAAATTTTAAGCGCAACCATAATAAATGAACTTCTCTTTCAACCTAAGATACCCCCAAAAATTTATGCGATTTTTTTTATCTACCGCCTTCCCAAGGAAAGGAGTCTATTTTAAGTTGCAAAGAAACAAAAGCCATTATCTCTAAGCAAAAAAATATCTGCGTCCATACAAAGCTTTCTTTAAATACTTTACGGCTGTGAAATTGCAGAGATCACATTGACCGATGTTACTTTATGGTTCTGTTGTGCGTTATAATCTGTACACTCCCTTGTCTTCTGATAAAACTTTAAACTTTCGGAAGCAAGAACTCCTTTTTTGCTYTATCTTTGAAGCTCCTTAGAATGTAGTAAGGTCTGTGACTGGAACTCAAAATTCAACACTAATATAAATAAAAACACTTTGTCTGAACTGTTCATCTGCTGAAGTAACCCTCTTGTTTTCAAGCGTCTCCCAGATACTGTAAATGAGCTGAATCAGCTGATTCTCAACAAGTTAATGTTCCGCTGGTGCTGGGGTTTAAAACAAAAAGAAGTTATGTCCATTCTGCTTATATATCAGCACCACTTGCAACGCTCAAGTTTTGGCTTTCTGTTAGTATTTTCTGACAAACGTAATATGTACAACGGAAGATGGGATCCCTCCCTTCTCTCCAGCAGAGAAAGCCACGAGAGATGCAAAGCACACTCTCTCACACTGATGGAACTGCATGAGTTATATCGGAGGACATGATATTTCAAGGTTATATGAAACCTGCAGAAAGCCATTTGATAAAGGACATAAACTAAGCAAACAACAGGAATATGAAATAAGGAATTAAATTTTAGGAAGCAAAATGCAATTTATTTGGAAAAGCATTCTCTAGTGATGGGATGAATCACCAGAGAATATTTTGCCTACAAATAAACAGAGAGGTAATAGATTTGCAAATACTGGTCTCTGTAGACTTACCACTGACAGTGGAGCTTACAGAAGGGAATTTAATCAGCTGGTGTAAACAAAGATACTGGAATTCATTCATTAAAACTTGGGAAGTTACTATGTAGTGTTGGGCGTGGGGAAAAAAAAAAAAAAAAAAACAAACACACAAAACCAAAAAGCTTAGAGAGTCATTTCATTGGCTTCATTTGGGTTTGGATTCATTCACATACATGCATGTTGAACTGCAATAAGCACTTCACATTTTATTAATGAGATTGTATACCTTGATAAAGCTTTTCTCAGCCATCATTAGAAGGAACACTTGGAAGTGTTTTTTTCCTTTGACTGCAGAATACATCCCTGACACCTGTTTGAAAGCCAAGCCTGGGTCCTACAAGATGCTAAGACGACCATGAGACCTGAAGGCTGTGTTGCTTCTCTCTGGTGTTTGTCATGTTAAATTTCTCTACCTCGTTCCACTTCCCCAGCTAGGAGATCATCAATGACACAAGATTTAAATTAAAAGAAAAGAAGAAATTGGCCCCTCATGCTGTTTCACGCTCCTGCAGCAACACCGATTCCCCTGTATTTACGCAACGCTCTGCCCAAGTGCACCTCATGAGGCTGACTTCTTGCTCCTGCTGCCAGCAAAGACTTATTGTGTGTTGTCTTTTATTTCTAAATGTGAACTGTGATGCTGCCATAGCTCAGGATCTGAAGCTTTAAAGTAAAAAAAAAAAATAAAAAATTAAAAGACAACAAATAAAAATCACAGGGATTTGTATTTTTGGTTTGCAGGAGGGGCAGCGAGATTAACATCAGCTCCTGACGCAGCCTTTCACCGCACCGCGGGGTGCATGCTTTAAACTCGTGGTTAATACCCTGCCCTTCAAAAGACTTTAGCCTTCAAGACCAGTAGCGTGGGCAGGCTCTGCATGTCCTTTCTGTAGTTTTTTTTTTTCCCCTCGGTAAGCACCAGCTTTCATGCACAGTCACTCACTGGGCGTCCGTTTCTCTTCAACACCTCTCAGCAAGGGCATCCAAGCTCCTCACCTATTGACCGGCGCTTGTCAGCAAACCCCAGGCTGCACGCACAGCCTGGCGGGACCGCCATCCGCGACCCGGGGATGGCAGCGACGGCATGACAAGCTCGGGAAGAGGCCTCCGGCCCGCCCGCTCCTGCCCCAGAGGGGTTTGTCTCTGRCAGCGGGGCTGGCGCCATGCCCACGGGAAGCGCCAAGCTCAGACATCTCAGAAAAGGAAAGCAATGCTAATGAGYATTTTAGCGCCTCGGAAACAAACAAAGCAATGAAGAGAGTTAAAAGCTAAGCAAACACCTATATAATTAGTTAGAGCAAGGCAAAATACCCTGCCCTATATTGGGGAAAACACAAGAGCCTATTCATCTCYCGCACATGAGCCTCGCAATCCTGGAAAGCGCAGCTGACTGGGCTCRGGTCACAACCCAGCATCCCAAGGCCGCCCCACCAGCCACGTGGGTTATTTCGGGGGGGTTGGGGTGTTTTTAAGACAACTCAGCCCCCCCTGCACCGCACCAGGCAAAGAGCCGATTTCGACTTTGGCCAACTCCGCGGGAGATCACTACTTAAAATGCTCCGCTGTCCCACCCCGACTGGCCCGAAGCCCAGCAGCCCCCCGGGCCGGGCCGTGGATCCCACGCGCGCCGAAGGTTGCAGAAGGGGCCGAAGGTTGCAGTAAAGCCGAGGCGCGGGCGCGGGGCAGACAGGATGGTTCGGGGCCATAAACCCCGTCTCCAGGCAAGTGGTAGTTCCCTTCAACCTTTGTTCTTAACTCTAACTTATTCCGCGAGACTATAAATTGTTTCATTAGCCAGCGCACCACGGGTTTTGCCGCTCTGCCTTTAGGTTCGTTCCCTCCCCTCAGCGGGGTGCTGCAAAGATGAATTAGTTAAGGCAGGTGCCGTGCCTGCGACTGCAAAACCTCATCGCTTAGCAGTCTGCGAGTAGCGTTACTAATAATACAAGTTTCAGAAGTAAATCTCTAAGGCCAACAATTCAGGGAAGTGTAAAACTGGTCTGACCAAAAGGAGCCCGGTGGATTTCTACAAGAGGGTAGGTTCAGACGAGATATAAGGAAGAAATTCTTTATGCTGAGGGTGGTGAAACACTGGCACAGGTTGCCCAGAGAGGTGGTAGATGCCCCATCCCCAGGAACATTCAAGGTCAGGTTGGACGGGGCTCTGAGCTCAGAGAAAACAAAAAAATGTTACTACATTTGTAAAAATTAATAAAATTAGATCACATTCAAATATTGCTCATGAAAATGTGAAGCAGTAATACTGTGTGGAGATCAAGAAAATATACAGAATAAATGAAAAAATAATTCTTGTGTATCCAAACACTGCTACAGCATCAAGGTTGTGTCTGTAGAGAATATAATCTAATTCACCTGCTTTCATTTGTGTGATCTTTCACATTTCAAAAGAAAACAACAGATGAAAAATTCAATACTGCATTTACGTTATAAAGAAGTGAAGAAAAGGTCATTTACTGGCCTTTTTCATTATTAATATCTGTCTAGGCTTATATTTTTAAATACAAAGAATCTTTGCAACAGCCATTTACATTCACGGCCTCTAAGTAGTTTTACAAGTGGTCTCAAATACATCGGCTAAGTTGAAACAAATCTCATCCTTTCAAATTAATCATGCCTGTTTCAGCTTTTCGCAAGGGGGCAAAAAAAAAAAAAAAAAAAACAAACAACCAAAAAAAAAAAAAAAAAGAACGAACACTATCATAACAGTAGGCAGCTCTTCCAGAACTCTACACAGTAAAAAGAGTTGAACTGAAGCAAATGAGATGGCGAAGGCAGTATCGAATCCAATAGAAAGAGCAATTCAGGGACTGAGCCTTCTAGAGCCTTTGAAAAACTTCATTACCAATTATTTCAATTGGCATTTATTGAAGTTTTTTTTTTTTTAATGCAATCCAAATCTTACTCAAGTAAACAGAAACAGTCCTCACTATCACAAAAGGGTTTGGATCAAATAATGTTTTTAAAGAAAGAAAATAAAAAAATAATAAAAAAAACCCAACACAAAAACCCAACCACCACACACACACAAGAAACCCACACCACACAAAACGACACTGATTTTCAAGCCCATATGTGTGCCTCACCTTTCCCTCCAGCCCGAGTGGGTTTGAACCTTTACCCTACCACTATTGCCCAGGTAGCACAATCCTGCGTGATCCTATTTTCATTTCTCAGTGTTTCCTTCCTGCTTGTAGTACTGAAGTCAACATCGTAGCTGAGGGAAACAGTACACACAACAGGGAGTTTTCTTAGATGTTAGCATATACTATGGCCTTACTACTCAGAAAATCTTATAAAACTGTTTAAAAATCCATGGGTGTGATGGGAAAGCCCTCTCCCTCCAGGGGTGGTTGCTCAGCACCATAAAATGTGTCATAGAGCTCAGATAGTTGTGATAACCTCAAATTATAGAGGTAACAACATGGTGTGGGAAATGGGAAGGCAATCACCCTTCTTATAAACAGTCATGCTAGCACAGGGAAAATTTAGGGAGAAATACAGGGAAATGAAAGAGAGGAGAAAAAGATGGAATGGTCAGCAGCAGCAGAAATAATAGTCCCCCATCTTATGTGAGTAATTCAGTAATAAGATTTAATTTTGCAAATACCTATTTACATAAATGCAGTGAAAGACACATGCTCCACCTCAGATTTGGCTTTCATTTTAAAGAGACTGCCCAGGAAGTTTGCATGAATATGATTCATCGCAACCTACATACTACTGAAATAATTCCTTGTATAATTCTGCCAAGCACAATCATAAATCTGACAAACTGCAGAACTCGTGTATGCGTATCTTCCAAAATAAAGTAATATAAAAAGAAACCGTGGACTTCTAGGAGCTGGTTCAATAGAAAACCCCTTCTTTTTGCAACAGAGTGCAGCTATGCAGCAACCAGTTGAATATCTGTGGGGTTTTCTATATATATTTTTTTGCATGGGATTCACATTCATATCCATGATTTCCAAAGACAGTCTCATTAAGCAGTGTGCAAAAAGAATGAGGCCCCTTTGATGTATAAACTTTCTGAATATTAGAACATTGTATATACTGTCATTTTAATATGGAACCAGCATTTGCTAATGGAAGTTTATAAATTCGTGTTATATTAGATCAGTCCATAATGGAAGTGAAAAATAAACTTCAAATTACACACATTCCACCCACTATTGTAACGATATAAGCCAAATTTCTTACAAGAGATTTGGAATCAGATAGAAGTGAGTAGTTTTGAATTTGCAGGATTCCTGAAGACAGAAAGACTAAGGCACAGCCTTCCTGACAGACCATTTAGTGCCTATCAAAGAATCACAGAATGTAATCTGAAAGACGCACCATGTTACTGTAGTTTTGTTTGCATCAAAATAAGTGGGTGTTTAATTCACCTTTGCAAGTTCCAAGTGCAGAGACTATATAATACTCACTCAGCTCTTCTTTACACTAGCATATTTTTGGATGATGAGGGCCAAACATGAAAGAAAAAAGTTAATAAAACTTTGCCAAAGTCATGTTAAAGGAAACAACCTCATTTTTAAAACAGGGAAATTTATGCTCACTCTGTTATGAAGTTGAAGAAAGTGAAAGCTGATCAGTAATGAATTAGTGGATCACCTACACCCAAATAAACTTTTACCTCCAAAACATATTCATTATGATAATAAACTGCTTACCTAAATGGGAGATTTCCTGAGATTATAAATTAAGGCCCACATCATAAAGAATTACAGTCAGTGAAAATTTTGCCTTTGAGTTTCGTGAAGGTAAGATTACGTTCTAAAAAATTTCAGTAAATTACAAGACCATTGCTGGAAATTTGACTATTGAGCATGTCACAATGCATAAGAAGTCCCTTTAGCTGGGCACTGAAGTTTGCCACTGAAGGTAGTCAGATACTTTTGTGGAAACTAATATTATTTTCCTCTTTAAATAACTTAATCAAAATAAGTGGAGTGATTCATAACATAAAATATGTATTATGTTGTATAAGGAGTCAAAATCTTGCCCTTTCAGAAAATTAAAAGTCTGGTTTGGGTATGCATATCTTGTCAGGTAATTTGCTCTATCTTCTGTAGATACGGTTTTTTGCTCACTGCCTTTCTAGTAAATCAATCCTTGTGATAGTACACAAAACCTAATCATTATCCAGATGAGTCCCTACTTATCAGGTCATTTGATGACATGCTGCCTAAATGAATCTTATTTATAAAGTCTCCTCTTAACCTTTCAATGCCAAGATTCATAGCTAACATGCCTGAATGTGCAGCATTCACAATTAGCAGAAGTCCCTGCACAAATTCCTAGACAAACTGAAGAACAGGGAAATGTACCTTGTGTAATTGATGCACACATCATGAATGAAATCATTATAGTTTGTGCTGCTATCATCTACTCAGTGGCAATAAACTTCAGTACAAGACTCATCTGTTACATCAGACATTTCCATGACGCAAGAACCGTAATGGCAGAAGATCATCACCTCTCATCATCGGCTCTTTTGGACAGGACCTTCCTCAAGGACAATAATATCAAATACCAATCAGGGAAGAACTCCCAACCAGTAATTCGTTGAACCATTTTTTCCCCTTTTCCTGTTCATGAATTAACCGTGCGCAGTTTGCCACGTTCTCAGTGGGATTCACCATTCAAAATATTTCACCTGTTTCAGATGAATTTTGATCCATCGGTAATTTTCAAATTACAAATATTCACAGTCAAGGTCTGTTCTATGTTTGCAAGAGCTCTAAGTCACATGAGACAGGGCTCGCCTCATCTACCTTCAGTCACCTAAAAAGCACGGTACATAGCACAAAGYAGGGGTCAGGTTCCTCTCCAGTTCATACATGAGCTCAGCGGTTTTCTCCAGTAGCGATTCATCACATCTTGAAGACAGACAGCAAAGGCACGTGGGGAGCCTTCCCCTTCGGAGGTTCCTCTTTCTCCATTACTCACAGAGGACGCATCGATGGCCAGCTTTGCCCAGATACCTCCATTTTGGACAGTTAAGCTAAGCAAGATGAATTCCAACAATACAATTTTCCTCCTCACTAACAGTCTCGCGTAACGAACAAATACCATGAAAAATACTGTAGTCAAATGTAAAATTTGTTCCTAACTCAAAGTCCAGCAACGTAACAATTATATCTGCCCCGCAGGAGCAAAGGGGCTCACTCCAGAGCTCAAATTGCTTCCAGACGTTACAGTCAGAGCTATGACTATATTCTACCGATTCATCAAGTAGGTAGGAAGAAAAATCTTTCTTCCTTTAAATCTCACTTTTATGGAATATGACTACTGTAAATAAAGATTTCGGTTTCTGACGATACCAAAAACAGTAACACACACATGTAGGTCTTTGAATACAATTGGGACAGAATCTTTAAACCTTCCTACAACCTGAATTTGCTGCGAGCAGTACCGATTAGAGCATAATTCCTTACACATTCCCACTTACACAAACCCTATTTGTATGCTTTTCCAGAAACACTTTGGGCACAGTTTCTTTTTACCAAGGAAAAGGCATTAACAGAATTCCAACCTAAAAGTGGGTTATTTAGCAGACAGTACTGCTCCTTTCCTTGTTCAGTTGTGCAGAACTAATCTACAATACATTCTTTTATTTATAAAAACAGATATTCTTTGTCCCGGGGATAAAATATCTCTTTTAGAAAACCTAACCTGTTATTAAGAAACTCTTCACATCAACAGATATTGCCATGCATGTCTTGTCTTAGATTTGCCACCAAGATGAAGCACCTCTGATAAATATTCCTAAGGGGAGTCTTTCCATCCTTATTTTAATGCCTTTTTAGCATTGCCTTTAGAGATGCAGAGATGATAATATTTACTCAGCCATTTCACCTCTCCCCTCTACTTCTGTGAGTGGCTCTGATAAATACTGGTAATTTCAAGATTTAATTTTGAGCCACTCCTCCCCTAACAAAAATGTTAATGTCATCATCTACCCCAGGGAGAAGATTTTTGCAACAGTATTATCTCTTTCTTTTCTGAGAAAGAAAAGCTGTTTGCACATTGATAGCAAATTCTGTTTAGTGTTTTATTATGCACAATGGAAAAATATTAAATAGATCAATAGGAAAATGAAGCTGTTGCAAGCTGATCTCCACGGAGTGGGAAAAATGCTGGGGAAATAAGAATTATTAGGAAAAAAGAAAATTAAATTTACACATTTGAGATAATAAGGCATGTCGCTTATCCTCAGTGGTTTCTCTAATCTAGCTTTACTTAATTGCATTCTTTGTAAAGACATATTGTTTCTTTCCCTGATGGATCTTCTTTGTTGGGGGAGTATATAGTGTAATTACTAGCTCCCAGCATTATCTCGACTTTTATTATAAAATGTCATGATTCTGAAAAGAAAAATTTCATGCACTATATAATGTCAATCATCTGTCTTTATGAGATGGAACAGCATTCACTTTGTTCAAAATGGGTTTTTTTGGGGGGGAAACTGTCTTTCATGTACGGTCATTTTTTAAAAGCTATATTCCAATCTGCTTAGCATAAGAGCACAGTCACAGTTATGATCACCCACTTTAAAGGAGATTTGTGTGTGTCAATAACAGCTTTTAAGTCTGGATGTACAGACAAAGTCATGCTCGTGAGGATACAGGAGAGCAAATTTTAATATTTTCCCCAAACTTCAAAGCTCTGTTTTCATTTTAGAATCTTTGTGATTAAAATCAAAGCCACTGGTGCTGCGCAGCATCGGAATTTTACTTTGGAAAATTTGACACTTCCTTCCATCATTATTTCACTTACCAAAGAAATTTCAAAGAGAAAGCTAGCACCTGTTAATAGCTCTTCAACTTTTAACCCCCCAAAACACCAAAGACTTACGACGTTTATACGGCATTCTGACCATACACGGGATTATCCATTACATGACACAGGGGAAAGGAGGTGACACGAAATGAAAGAGCAGCTTTGATTTAGCCAAGGGGCAGTGCTGACATCCGCACGTGGGGCTTGCCTGCCCTCCAAAATTCTCTATTGCTTGGTAAATATTTCTAGAAACTCTGTTTGGCTTTAGATAGCCTGATCCTGTAGTCTATACTCAACTAAAACTCCCACCGAAGCCATGACATTTTGTAACAAAAATGCATCAATCATTGGGAGTTCTACATTTACACATCGACTAAAATGGGCCCTGAAATGTCACTGAAATGACAGAAATCTCCCAAGCCAAAACAAGGGAGCAAAAAGATAATAGATCRTAACAACTGATATTGCAGTGAAAATATTTTGGTCTCGACTCTATGGCCTTTTGAACTGGATAAAATCACCACAATCTAATGGAATAGCCATTTCTTCAGTAGAATATCAGTTAATTTTTTTGAATATTCAAAAAAATAAGAKAAATACCTACTCGCAACAGTTTTAATTATTTATATTGTAAATCTATGCTTGTCACATACTTATGAATTCATATTTATGCATAATTTATATTATTTATTGTAAACTTATTATATTTGTTACAATTAATTTACTTTTATTATTTAAGTATATTTCTGAATGTATTTGCTGGGGATTGTATACAGAGCCCAGAACAACACCCACTGAACACCGAAGTCAACTGACTTTAACTAAGATTCTGCTGCAGTCGCCGTTACATTCCTGTACTGAAGAGGACACTTGGATAAGTTTTTCTACATACAAGTTCCTCCAGGCTTGCATTATCATATTCTGAAGCTGTGAATTTCACATTTTTAAGCACGTATTACTATGGGAAACAGTTTCATTCTAAGAGCTCTCTGGGATTTTCTGCATGCCTCAGAAATTTTAATGCCATTCCAGGTCCTGAAAAGTTATTTACATGTTCTTGTATTTACTGCTCTGTAAACYTGGCTGTTAAATGCATTGCCGACCAGAATCTGCAAGTCAGAGTGAGCTTATTCAGCGAGTGTTGACTATGTATTGCAACACRTTTTATGCAAGATCACACCTGTGCTCCAATTAGCTCCAAACCCTCCTTACAAGAGGTTCTGAAAATGGAGAAGACAACCAGGGAATAAGCAGCTCCGAAATAGCCTGCCAACAGTTAATAGCTTTCACCTATTATCACATTATTTGAAAGGGTGGGATTATTATTTTTTGTTCTGGAGCACCCAGATTATACAGTTAAAAAAAAAAAAAAAGACAACTCATGCCTTTGGATAAAAGAYATTTATTGAATCTCTCCAATTATCAAATTCAAATTTGATGGGAGGCTTACCATTTGTAAATTAGCATTTGGGATTTTATCCTAAGTCTCATAGTATGGCAGCACCAGTTGCTCATGACAAACGATTAATGAAGAAAAACTATGTGAAAGAAAGATTGCAGTCATTTCCCACACATCTGAGTGGAAAAGATTAGTGTAAGATGAATACTGGAAAAAATTAGAGAACATCTAAAATGGCAATATAAAGCTATTCTTCAGACGAGGTATTTTCAGAGAGCTCACTGTGCTGGAGAACATTATCTAACAGCGTGCGCCTGGAGTGATTACACCTCRGACGAGTCACACTCTTGGGAACGAGGCATCCGATCCCTCTCGTTACTGAGGTTATGCCAYCTCGCAAAAAGTATTAGTCAGGTCTGCATGGCAGTGTGCCTACACCTTCTGTTTTCTTATCTTATCTGCCAAGACATCACAAGCGTCTCCCCTTTTAGGTGACAGCACGAGTTTGAGGGTCACTGAACTCCGGTATTTTTCAGTAAATCACAATTAAAGACCAGTGCTATACACACCATGTCACAGGGAATTGCTGAGAAACAGCCTCATCTTTCTTCTTTCATTTTCTTCTCAACAAAGGTGGATAAAGGTTATTAAATTATTGCTTATATGTTACTTATAAACATATTGTTTGTTTGTTTACCTAAATGTTTCTGCTTAGCTACAGCAATGTTCAATGAGTTTTACGACAATGGCCAGTATAATTTTTATATATGGGTATGCAAATGGCAGACACAGGGAGTCACTCAAACCTCTAAAGCACGTCTGTTTGAGTCTAGGCACTGACTTTTGTTTCAGCATGTCAAAAGAGACCGTTGTTAGTCTGCTGCTGGAGGTGAGGAGGAGTGCCCGAATTACCACCACGGGATGAGGGTGGCATTTTGCTTTCAGACATTTAAGGAAAGCCCTGTTGCAGGCAGAAGATACACAGACCACGTACCTCACCTCAATAATAAATCAGTCCTAGATCAGTATTGAAGGAGTCTCTGGCCTACTGGAGKATAGCCCTGGCAACCTGCAGCCATTAAACATCAAAGTTTATTCCCCTGAAGATCCTTCCCTCTGTCTGGGGGGGAACAAGGCATTTTGCTTGCCAGCTATAATTTAAATGGAGCAGTGTTAATCTTCTGTTATCAGTGCCTCCTTCTAGGGGGGAAGCAAAATACCTGCCCACCTGAATTCATTGTGCAAGGAGAGGCAGGAYAGGCAACTGCACATCGTTATTCTCCTGTGAAGATTGGACTAGTCATCATGAGGTACGACAGCACCCACAGGCTTTTATGGCAGAAAAATCCTCTTTTGTCCAGGCCAGGTTAAACTCTTMGCTGGTATAAAATGGGTAGTATCCCTGAAGTGAGTGAGGTGGGCTGATAAGCACYACCAGAACAGCTCCAGTTTTATATCTTGTCAGGTTGTGAAACCAGTGATCTGCACAGACTCCAGGGGTACGAGTTCAAAGAGGCCAAGTATAAGCTTGACTTTAGGCTGTCTCTAACACCAAGGCTGTTCCTCTGCTCGGCCCTGGGAAGCTCCTCGGGCCACGTTCTCCTCTTCTGCCGCCTCCACTGAGTTATCGTTCGAAAGCGAGCTGGCCAGTTTATGGCTTGCCGACGCACATCTATTTCATATTTAACCTCTCTGCCTGCGTCCAGAAATGGGTTGTTTAGCCACATCCAGGAAAGCACGACCYGGTGTCTTCTCTACAACATTAGTGCCAATGGAATTAGCTTGATTTTTCCAAAACATTAGAAAAGTGACATCCGAGGTACACAGCGTGTTAGCCCAATTACATATTTTCCTCTGGCTGTTTATGATTATTATCCACTGGACTTTTGACCTCYGAATTTTTGTGCAATCTCAGTAGCTCTGTATACATCACTGCACAGTAGTTTATACAGTTCTGCCAGTGGCAAAATAACTTCAAACTATGTGGTTAGAACATGATTTTTTGAAGAGATTTGTTTTTATTACATAAAAAGGAATTCTTTCACTTGAAGTACTCATTCGCTTGCAGATTTATGGCATATTTAATTAGTCATTTGGAGTGCAGATCACTACATTCGCTAAGGATCAATATATAGTAACTGACTGCAAGCTGGTAAGAAAATATGGTTGAGTTTRTAAGGAAAACTGAAGCTCAAATCTAAACTGAGAGGGTGCAGACAGGAGACATGGGAACACAATCTGCCCCCAGGCTTTAAGTGAAGCACCCCRTTCAGCCCGGCAGCAGGAAGGCTGGGTGACGCCGGCCAGCCTGGCCAAGCAGAAATCACACGTTCCCAAGGAGCAATTTGGCCCCGCTGCCACTTTCTGGTCCTTCCAAAAACGGAGGGCAGCTCAACAAAGTCTCCACCTGTCCTCTCCAGAGGACTGCAAGCCTCCATTTCTTTTCCTCTTTAATAACCTACATATATTTGAATTGTGGTCTGCTGCACTTAATGCAACACCTGGCACAGCGGAGCTGTGACCACGTAGAACTCAGCCACTATCATCATCATAAAAACAAACCAGCTACTTTATAAAATACCTTTTTTTTACTTTAAGTATTAACATGGATTATCCAGAATATGAAAGAGGACTAGAAAAAAATTCTCTCAGCAGAAGAGTCTCCTTCCAACTGCCTATAATTCCTTATGGTGCACAAGTAAGAAAAGCAAAGTTTAACACAAAATAAACTTGTATTTATTAATGCATCTCCAGGAAGAGCTTTATTAAGGGGCCAGAAGTTAAACTGCATTCTAATAGGTAATAATAAACGCTATATACTACAGTTTCTGGTAATATTGGCTTAGATCTAGACACACAGCTAAGGTAACCTTCTATTTCTCTTCTCTCATATGAAAGGCTACTGAAAACACTAGAGAATAAAAGAGACTGTCGTTAGTTGTCATACTGTGTCTATAATTACTTACTTTGTTCCTGAAGCCATCACCATGATAAATTTGCAGTTTTTCCCATCTGCCAGGAGTAGTAATGTGCAATACATTTAACAACTGAATTTGCATATAGAAAGTATCATTGACCTTTGAATTTAAAAGGATGAAGACTTACAAGGACACCCTTTTGAAGCAAAGTGCTTAGTTTAGGAAAAAATGGAACAGCACAAGAGGAATAAAACCCACTATCTCCCGCATATAGGAAAAGTTGCAGTTTTTACGAGTAAGACATTCAAAATCCCTATGAAATAGCTCCCTCGTCAGTGGCCACGCAATAAAGGGAACAACGTCAACTATAAGGAAAATACCGAGGCAGGATTTGCAACGTGTTTGGCAYCAGCTAAATCGGATGCTGTAGCGCACGTGACTTCGCGAGGAGGCCACCTCTAGACCCGCGACTCGGGTAAACGCAGGGTGACAGCCTGTGCTCTGCCTTTTCAGAGGGCTGCCCGGTGACAGAGGCTTGCTCCRCTCCGAGCTGCGCAGGACCCGCAGGGAAACGCGGGGCTTCCCAGCAGCGCTTCCCCTCGCCAGCCTGTCGTGCCACCACCGGAGCTGCAYGCTCTCCGCTTGAAGCCGATTTGCATCCAGACAGGGCAGAGCGTAGGCAAAGCAAGCTCGTGGCAGCCAGCAGCAGGCTTTCCGAAGAGACTGTAAAACTGCATGGAGGGGAGGGAGGAGGAAAAGAAAAAGACTGAATTTTTTTTTTCCAGTCCTGAGCTGCACCAGGGTGTGGGAAAGCCCTTTCCCCAGTTCGGGCAGCTATACCGTGCCAGACTGTTACACCCATTGCCGACTCGCTGAACTGCCCCCGGGCAGCAATACAGCCACTGCACATCCATCCCCTTCATCTGCCCATCCCAATACCTCCAGAGAGTTTCCAGAAAGTTTTCAAGTCTGTTTTCCTTCTTGTCTACATAGGGGAATCTTCCTGCACTCCCTCCCTGGCCACCTGTAGTAACGTAGCAGACCAGAGCTGGCTGTGAAACCCACTCATGAATCAGCGTGACTCCAGCCAGAACTGTAAACTCTGACTCAGAAAAGTAGGTTTGAGCAAAGTGATTCAGTAACGATTTAAATTCAAGGCTTTAGCATGGAATCTGAGTCTCACTCACTCTTCAGCTTGCTTTGGCAACATGTTATGAAGAAAAGGAGGCAAACAGTGTCTCGGTGTCCACCAACACCCAGTTGCTTATGCAATGACACAAAGGGAGCTGGGGTTGTTTAGCCTGGAGAAGAGGAGGCTGAGGGGAGACCTTATCGCTCTCTACAACTACCTGAAAGGAGGCTGTAGAGAGATGGGTGCTGGTCTCTTCTCCCAAGTAACAAGTGATAGGACGAGAGGAAATGGCCTCAAGTTGCGCCAGGGGAGGTTTGGATTGGATATTAGGAAAAATTTTTTCACTGAAAGGGTAGTCAGGCATTGGAACAGGCTGCCCAGGGAAGTGGTGGAGTCACCATCCCTGGAGGTGTTCAAAAAACGTGTGGATGWGGYGCTTCGGGACATGGTTTAGTGGGCATGGGTACTGGGTTGATGGTTGGACTYGATGATCTTAGAGGTCYTTTCCAACCTTAATGATTCTATGATTCTATGATTAAATTAAGAGAGTCAAAGCATCTCCAAGTCAGCCTGGCGACTTCAGCTGAGGTGCAACRTCTAACATAGAGCCACCAAAGCCACTGATCTCTGGCATCACCTAATGTAGCAGAAAAGTTCCTAGATCAGAAAATTCTCTGCCCTCCACCGCTCCCAGGCAATCCCACCGGCGTCTCTTCCAGACGAGCAAACTGTGTGTCAGAGACACGTCCCTCCGCCAAGATACGGCCACGCAGGGAACGGACTCCAAGAGTCACAGCTCGCAGCCCCCCTTCACCTAACCACAATCCCTCTCTGATGGATAATTTTTTATACAGGACATGGAAATGTGACCATAAAAACAAAGGGAAAATACCAAGTAATAAAAAACTGCCTGTAGTAGATGCTCCGGAAGAGCAAACAGTAAAACTACAACTCGGCACGGGCTCATTAGAATGGAGAGAGGAATAAGCGCACGCTTTCAGGGCTTTGGTGCTAACTAGTATTCTGATTTCATCAACAACATTGATATAAAAACATAGCTGCRAGAGCAAAAGTCCACTTAACAGTATTTTTACTGTGGTTATGAGCAAAATCCTAGGAAAAAGGACGGCTATGATAAGTTTATATAATACTTCTAATATTCTCCCAGCCAACAGCTTGGCTCACGGGCTATTCAGTGTGCGGCTTCTGTGTATTCAGGAACACTCGAAGGATTTCTCTTCCATACGGTTGTCCAGCCCTCAACCAAAACCACGTTAACTCTTAGCACAGCACTCRCACCACTCTCCAGCAAGGGGGTCAACAGCTTTAACTACTGACTGAAGAGCTGCCTCCCTTCGTTTATTTTAATCCTGGATCTTAGTACTGTCGTTTCAAGGCCTCTATTCTTGCACTAGAATAAACAGTGAATATTCGATTACCATCCACTCTGTCCATGTAGGGGAAAAAAAGTAAAATATGTGCATGTCCTACTTGTTCCTCATACAGCAGCCATTTTGTACCTATGATGAACTTCATTGTCCTTCCCCGAACCTTTTGATTTCTGTATTCTTTTTCAGAAGAAAGGACCAGCACTTCACACAGCATTCAAGCTACAGAAAAAACACCAAACCATTATTATGCCACTGAATAAAATCTCTTTTATTGTTAATTCTGTCCTAATAATTTCTAGCATTTGATTTGCTTTTTTGACTGCTACTGCCATTGAATTGATGTGTTTGGGGAACTATGTTTCATTACCAAACCTTGCTCCCAACTGCTAATTTTGAATTTAGACAAAGATATTCCCTAAGTAATTCTCACTTTTAGCAACTCGGTCCTTTTGTGAATCTGCTACAGGCAGCCTGTTGTGAAGCTGGCACACCTGGGAGACAGTATTGCATTCAAATTTCAGAATGTATTTAAGGGGTGGATTTTTTTGAGGAATCTAAAGTACATTTCATATTTTTGACAATATTCAAATTAATGAAAGTAAGAAGAAACTATAAATTCCAAGATACTCCCCAAGAGGCTATATGCAGACTTCCCTCTCTCTTCAAACTATCTCTACTGATGTCCTTTTGTTAACATTAATTTTCATATTGTCAATAGCTCTTCCAAATAACTCTTGGGAAGAAATTGCTATAGTTCAGCTTACCATGTCATGAATGAATTATTCATAAATGCCATTTTGTCTCATAAAAACTTAAGATATTAGTTCAGAACATAATCATAAATGCAACTTTAACACAGACTGCACATCCCTTAACTCCTACACTACAATACTTGCCCGGTAAACTATGATGATTCAAGATAAAATGACACTTGCAAAAGCAAGTTAAAAGTCTTAGAGATGAAGAACTGTTGAATTCTGAATTTCTTAGAATATGGTTTTTTGGTCATTCTTAAAAGGGTTTGCCCAGATTTGTTACTGCACCCACTTTCCATTCTCCCTGGAGCACCGTGTGTGACTTCAATATACCCAGCTATATCTTTCCCCCTCTCTGTTTACACCACCAAAGAAAAGAATCAACGTGCTATTTTCTTATAATATGCTCCCTTGTGACTCAAACTGCATGTGTGTGTTTTTGCATGTAATTTAATAGTGCCTCAGCAGGCTGGAGAGAGGCATGAGCTGCATTGTAAATCAGCCATGGATAGAAGGTAGCAAGAAGAGCAAGTGGTGACTACCACGGACGCTGAAACAGCTTCTGCTCCCCAGCAACGTAAAATGCACCGCAGATGCAGGGCATTGCCATTATTTCATTTGCAATTGTGACAAACTGACTGAGAAAGAATCCTTCCTACAAAAGGGCAAAGAACTAGAAAAGCAAAAAAGAGACAGAAAAAAGTTTTAAAAAAAAAAAAAGACAACCTGAGAAGGAGGAAGAGGGTGAGGGAGGACTTGCTGTCTTCTCTCCAGCACTAAATAAGCTGCTATGAGAAAACAGTTCCTGTAAAGAGAACATGCAGCTGAGAACTTCCTGGAGGTATTAATTAGGAAAAACTCAGCGCTATTCTGTTACCTACAATTATTTTAACAAAGTCTACCTGCAAGCATCAGCAAATATGGGAAAGAATAGAGAGCCTACCTACTACTCATTTAACGTTATGTTTTTCAGTTGRTTTTCCCATGCTTGCTTTTTACAAACTGACCTCAAAAGGCACATGAGTTTTTACTAATATTCCCCCCACTATAGTTTCATTAATAGTTTCAGCAAAGAATTCTTAGTTTATATATTCTTAATCCAGTGGAGTACCTACATGTTCCCTCAATTTGTTATCCCCTCCGCCGTCCATCAAGAGATTTCCTTGCATTAGCASCTGTGTTAATTTTCTGGCACACATTGCATTGATTTGTTCTTACAGAAAATTTACAGTTAATACCTGAGCAGCATTTAATTCTAAATAGACTTGAAGACTTTCCCAAATCTAGCAACTTCTTTGCTTAATCCTCATATTCAATAACTGCACCTGGTATAAAAAAACCCAAACATATTGAAATCTACTTTTCACAAGTATTTCGCTAACACTTTCTGCACTACCAAACATCTGCTGTGAAGAGCGTTTTCTGGAAAGCATACAAGCAGCAATAAAAGGGACAGGAGTTTGTGGCAGGACGAATGATCAGGGAGAATTGTCAGAGGTGTTTGCTTAACTCGACAAAGCAACACAAGGACTGCGAAGCGATGCGTCGGGTTGAGTAACGCTGGTAGGCGTAGTTCCACTCTTACCTTTCACCAGCTGTGAGTTTGGCCCACTGACTGGAAGATGTGTCATGGCTTGGGCTCGTACACTGAACATATGGTGGGTTTAGATTATGAGCAGTGAGAGAAACTCTGTCTCTGCACAGTAACTGTGGTCCATTTTCCCTAAATCTGCCTGCTACTGGCTCGTTAACAAAAACAAAATCAAACACCTGTGTACCAGATACAGAGTTAAGTGCCAGCACTGATCCATTTGCAAAGCACATCATTAGCCAACTTCTTTTCTTTGGGTGAGATGCAAGACAGATTCATCAGAGCGAACCCACAGCACCACTAAAGGAACATTATGTGTTCCCAGCCCACCGCTCTCCACTTCTTTCTTTGCCTTTTCATGCTGCCATAATGGTGATGAATAGTGATAAAATATTCATTTCTGTCCTCCTCATCAGGTAATTCTCCAGGCTCTGGACCAGCACGCTGTGAGCTTCATCCCCTCTTCTTTAYTGGCCCACCTGCCACTTTACTGGCAGATCTTTCCAGCATGCCAACTCCCTCATCTGATTTCTCCTCCTGCACTCCAGACCAAGTGAGATTTTTCAAAACTATGTAAATGCTGCTGTATTGGGTCTGGCTGGGTTGCAGAGGTGGCTTCTGTGAGAAGATGCCAGAAGCATCCACTCCTTCCCATCCCTCCTCTGACTCCCTCTGCGAGCCCAATGTCATCTGACTCATCGTGTCTTACTCGCAGTTCCTGATATGATCATTTAGGTTGGAATTCATTTAGGATTCTTGACTGTCTTTCCTCACAATTACACAAGCACATCCTATATGTCATTACTATTCTTTCAGAAGTAAGATGCTGTAATGATACACCATGTTTGTTAGAAGATGTCCTGTTCACTCTGACAAAGGCTGAAGAGGAATACTTCTCTCAGTTATATTCTTAACATGAATACAAAGAGCAGAAGTGAACAACTTGTGCAGTGCTTATTAGACATCATCACCCTTTAATTTGCTGAAGCTGAGACTATTTAAAAGCTTGGAAAGATCTCGTTCATTGCAGGTGCACACAAAACAACTTAGGCAAGAAGCAGCAGGCATGAACTGACACACTGTTAGCTGTGGAAATGCAGATGTACGACAGCATAACACATTTGAGCCGTCAACTGCTTTCTAAAATAGCTGTCGTTGTGCACGTTCTCAAGGACCAGAGCCAGAAAGCTCCTTGCTGTTGAGCACCACATTTCACTACTGTTTGGGCTGGTCCCCAAGTTCTAGAGCTATGAATCCCATTAAAAAACAACAACCACCACCACCAAAAAACAAAACAAAACAAGAAAACCAACCAACCCACCCACCCACCCACCCCCAAAAACCCAACCCAAACCAAGCAAACAAAAATACTCCACAAAACCACCAGCCCAAACACGTCCTGGCCTTGCTCTACCCTTTTCCATGCCTTCCTTGCATCCCCTTACATGGCAGAGGACTTCCCATCCTCCGGGAAGCGAGTACGTGTGTTGGGAAACGTGTGCGCTCAGGCACCAGTAAGTACGGTACTCCAGGGTACAGCCAGGCATAAACTGGTTTTACCAGCCTTCATTCCCAAATTCAGATGTCTTTGTTTCACATTTGTTTGGCTTTCCCTTAAACCTGTTGTGATCTTGCAACTATTGGCCCTAGATTAGCACGGTTTTTCTTTCATTGTTTTCAAATTTATCTGCAGGAGCTTTCATTTGGTGAAATTCCTATCATCATCCTAGCCAGGAAAGCGTAAAAAAGGGAGGCTGAGCAGCTTCTGTTGCACCTTTCACACTCTTAAATGCTTGTTACCTTTCTGAATGCTAAATCAAGCCAGGCAGTGCAGCTAAGTAAGTYAGCTGCATGCGGAGGCATTTGCCAGGAATTCAGTCCACCTCCCTTCAGAGAGTTCAGTAATGTTCTCACACACYTAAACACGTAACATCTGCATCCAAAAATTCTATCCAAAATAAGCAGATATGTGGAGTACTCCCTGCGTACATAAGAGAAAGTGAAATATCAGTCCAGGTTTGTTGAAAACAAAAAATGAGTAGAGATTCTCCTGGGGGTGTTGTTTGTTCATCTCTTTGTTAAGTTTTAAGATTACAGTTCAGTTTATCTTCTGTCCCTCACTTCTAACCTTTTGACATAAAGATCTGCAGTATCAGAGCTATCAGGTTGGRATTACTTTTATATTTATCCCAGGATAAAAGATGCAGTTCCTTTGACCAGTTTATGAATAAATGGCTGGTAATTTTCTTATCTGCTTACTCCTGTTTACAATTATTCAGTTGTTATAGCTATATATAAATACCAGCAACTCATATACAGAGAAGGGTGCTGTTATGGAAATGAGATGCTTTCATCTCTGTGAAYGGCGATGAATCCTGAGGCTGAAGAAGGTCGCGGTTAAATGTGAAAGGCAGAATGAATTAGGTACCTACAATCTTATATTTGCTTGATACACCACCCAATGAAGTCAGCAGAATTTCTTTCCACTGGGCTAGGGACCAGGTCCAAATCCTGTCCCCCATCTCTTTCACAGGGACCTAACACACCTTCCAGTACAGAAAGACAAGGTAGAATTTGCAGATACAACACAGAGCAAGCGTACTGGAGAGAGAAGGAACGGCAGAATTGTTAACAAAGGTGCAAATTCATCATAGCAATTTCCTTGGATTAAGCTAAGCTAAAATGACGTCACTGCTAAAAAGGGCGGTTCTGTCACGCTCCCCACCCCAGTAATCCCCATCACCTCTCCTTTGTCAGAGCATACTTACCACACAGCTTCATACAATACTAACCTGGTAGCAAACCAACCCAGTAACAAAACCTTTTTGTTGCTGCTTTATTACTGTATTTAAAACATCAACCCTTTCTGAAGGGGAACACAGCAACTAAATACAATTCACGGTGCAGCCACAGTCACTGGCGCAGGGGATGCAGCACGGCTGAGGTGTACCCTTACTGGCATCCCGACGGATCTTGGGTCTGCTTCAGCTGACTATGAAATTTCCCTCTTATTTGTAGGMAGTCTTTTGCTGCAGCATACCAGACATGTATGGGATTGAATAGCTTGCTAGAAAAGAGGCAGAAAAGGAGTAAAGGAATCTCCTGCCAGAAATATCCACCCTCCCTGCTTCTCCCGATCCCTATGTTCAAATGAGCCATTATCCACCACCTGCTTTAGCTACGGAATAGCCATCAGGATTTCATTCTACACAACCTACTTGGATGATGCTCTGAAAAAGGCTTTCATTGACTCACTCGACTTAATTGGTAGCAAAGCAAACACAGAAGAGCCTGGGTTTTTGAGATAGCAAAAGACATTTTGTTCAAAACTAGGATTACTTTATAATAAATCCATTTGCAAGCAGATAAATGCCAGCAAAGAGACTAGAAACAGGAAGTGTCTGTTAAATAAAGCAGGTTACTGACAAAAGAAAGGAGATTTGGATTTATTTTGAACAAATAAGCTTGGGTTTAAAGGTTATTGTACTAAAGCAAAGTAAAAGACAAAGCAGACTGTTATCCTATTCAATGTAATATGTAGTAAATTAAAGAGCTGGTATTCCTACAGTACATATTGACTATTGTGTACCATGTTTGGTGCTGGTAAATATTTAAGCACATTATTACCCTTCACAGGATTCAGAACAGAGCACTCAGATTAATTTCAGACTTCATACTTAAATTCTTCTGCCAGACTGAGAGCTCTGGGTATACAAAGAGGAAACTTCACAATAAGCTGATTTACCCAGAGAAGCAGAGACACTATGCTGATCTAAASAAACAACCTAACTTCGCCAGTATTTTGACACGTCACTCAAAGTAAACGGTAATGAACTCAAAAGAAATAGCTCCATGGACCGACCCCAACATTTATAAGATACAGGCATTATTATTTCTATATTACAACTTGGGAAATTAAGATAAAACACCAATAATCACTGTTACTAAAGGAAACAACTTTCTACTGATGATGTTCAGCTCTATACTGTCAGGTGTTCAATTTTTGCTCTGCATTGGACATGCCTTTCAGTTCCACAGCCATTCCCACCACTTCTCCACCTTTTACCTGTGACTACCTTTCATTCAGAGAAGCTATCCAACATCTATTCTTAACACAGAGAACACTGCTTTGTTGTGGCCCTGCCATTTACTGCCTTTATTTTGCCCCGTATAGATGGAAAGAAATACATAATCAAATATGTATGTGCATTTCTGCTGGGTATTTCCAGGCAGTAGCCAACTTCTGCATTGTCTTTCCCATCAAAGGGATACAGATGATGCATATCAAAGAAATAATACATGAAGAGATGAACAGAATCATTCAGCCGCCATCTAAAATAAAAACAGGTAGGAAAAAGAAAGCTGTCCATGCACCAAGTTCTGCAAATGCTACACACACAAAAAAGCCATTTTTACCTTCCTATCCCTAAATTCTTTTCAACAACGTGCATTAATTTCTTCTGAAATAAGGATGGGATAATTGCATGCAGTCTTTAATATTAATTGCCATGTAAGCTGTTATAAAAAGGTTTGCTGTCTCACGACTCCCACACAGGTAAGCCTAGTCGAAGCCACCTTGGTGGCCAAGGTAACGCTCCACAGTAAAAGATGTATTAAATCAATAGGCCAGCAGTAAGCCTTTTATTTGAGAAGCCTTGCTCATTGTATGCGATCTGAACACAATGAATTAACATCGCTACCTGCAATTGAAGGAGCTTTTAAAAACTGTGGGATAGCACTCAAGTCAATGCATCAACCACTTGAATTTCTTTAGCAAACTATATCTGGATAATGCTTTATAAATTCTAGAAGACAGAAAAAGGTACTATAGAAAAAGAAGACAATTTCCAAGTTCTATTTTATAATCAGTAAGAACTTAGAAACCATAATTCTGGAAGAACAGAAATAGGCAGATTAAGGTGTATGTGTCAAAATATTACTTTCCATGAGATATTTGACCAGTCTAGAGCATAAAGAAGTTCTTAAGATTTCACTCAGAAGGAATCACGACATGTATTTATTTATCTTTTTGTCTTYATATTTTATCCTAATTGGTGCTAACTCCACATTATCTTAGTAACTCTCTCTCTCAAAAGCATTTCATTAGATAGCATAGATGTAACTGGAGCCAGAATTCAGTAGATGGAGCAGACAACCTACAGAGCCTTTGCACACGGGAAGAGKGTAAAAGATTGGCTTTGTCCCAATTAAATGGAAATAAGCAAATATTCTCTTTAGCAACAGATATACTTTTTAGGACAAAGTTGAAGTGAAGATGTTTTATCAATCAGAGATTSAGAGCTGATTCTTTAGGTGGGAGCTGAAGAAACAGCACTGGTGAGACAGTAGGTAAAGAGGACAYAGAAGGTAATATAAAGAAAGGCATAAGAAAGAAAATGAGAAAATCAGAATTGACCAACACCTACAGTTCATGCTTGGATGCAGAACCAGGTATTAGTGTGACTCAGTGTGCAACGATCACTYTGCACATGCAGACCTGCATTTTCCAGGCACTCTGGTTGCAGCTCCATTTTTCTGTTCTCCACGTGGCCTGTTCTGCAAGCTCTTCTCCATCTCCAGCACCTCTCTGCGGAAATCACTCTGATGGAGTGTAATTACAATGGACAAACGACTTTTGATTCAGCGGACAAACGACTATTTCAAAGCACTTRATCAGGTAGGAAGATGCCTGTTATTTTGAGTCATCCAGCTGACCCTAATTTGCAATCAACAGTCCTGTGAATTTTTAATTGCAGGCTCCCTGTGCTAAAGCTGTCAGCTGGGTTACAAACCCACAGGGCCCAGCTCTCCAGGTGCTCAGCGTGCCAGGAGGCTTTCGGCACGCAGAACAGGCGGAGAGACTATTCCAGAGTGCATCCTACGGCACAGTATGTTTTGGGGGGTCGGGGGGAGGAACAAAAAACACAAAACAAAACTCCCCACTCACCCACCTCTTCTCCCCACCCAAAAATGGCCAAAAAGCCCTGCGGCCACACAAAATATTTCCTGTGCAGTTACAGAAGGGATAAACCTGACCTGCACCCAGGACTGGAACACAGCAGAGAGCTTGACCTGTACAGCTAAGAATAATTAATGGTGACTCGGAAAGGACTGAAGAACAGAAATGCAAGAAGGTGTCCCACCATTCAGCTACAATCATCTCCCCAGMCTTTCACCTGGGCTCCTGCCTGCCCAGGCTCCCCTTTTACACCCCCGTGACTGCCACATCCAAGGCCATTTCTTGCTCATTTTGTCCAAAGTAACACCCAAAACCATATTTCTGGTACTACCTGGAAACTATTTGAAGTATACCACCACATATCTTGGTCTGTGGGTTTAATCGAAGTCTCCAGACCCACCCSTTTGCCTCTCACCACCTTTACATGGATAATTTGCCTGTTTCTCTATCTGCAGGTGGCAACACAGGAGTGACACCTTGGGTGTGGAGGATCTTTCCTGATGTATCACACTGCAGAGCAGTTTGCTTATTTATTGTATTGCAAAGATTTCAATTTTTGCTACAACAGTTTACTACTTRCTGTTCCAAAGAATCTATATTCTTAGCAGTGCCCAGAATCGCTGAATATAATGCACTTAAGCTGTCACCTTAATGCCRAGTATTTATTTGAATTAGATCCCATTGTACAGTCTCGCTATTTAAATGGAAGTCACTTCTTAGATTGCAAAGYAAGCAGATGCCAATGCAGTTCCCTGAAATGTGTTTCCATTTTATCTCATTGCATATGTTTCCCATTTTCCTAGGGCCCTCTCCTCATCAATACCTCCCTCTCATTATGCGATCAAATCTTCCCCGTTTGTCACAAAAAGCATATTAGTCATCTGTTGTGAGAAAATTGGAAAGGAAAGTCTAGAGATGTTATCTCTTCATCTAACTACTGGCCACTAGCTTTCAGTCTTGATGAATAATGTCTAAAAATTATCCTAAAATCCTCCCCTCCCCCGAAAACTCTTTGCTGGATTATATCTGTCAGATTTATCTACGTTTTCTGTAAATCAATTGCTGTTAAAGTATGTTATCCATCAACAAAAAGGATTACAATAACCATTAAGTTTCTGTTTAGTGCTGCTTGAGAAATAACAAAGAATTTGAGGCTTTTTTCCTTAAGACAAGCAGCACTGAAGTTTTGTTAAAATGAATTTTTGGAAAAAGTGCTAAAATTTTTGTAAGAAACAAACTCTGTAAAAAAAAAAGTCAAAGCTTTTAAAATCCAATCTAAACTGCATTTTAATAATTTCTTGGTTCAAATTCTGAAACAAAATAAAATAAAACTGTACAAAGGAAATCCAACATGGTTAAAAACTGCATTAAAATGTCATGTGAGGACATTACTCATGAGGATATTGGAGACTTGGAGAGAAAAGTAGCATTTTACACTCCCTCTCAAGCCAATTTCAAAATGGAACATTAACTATGATAGGACGAGTTTCTCTATAATAATTGAATAAAACAGTCATTAAGAACCTAATTTCTTGTGTAGCCTATAAGATTTCAAATTTTTAACTAAATGAGGAATCAATGTTAAGCTAAATTGCGAGAAAAATTATTTGATGTTGCAGTACTAAAGTCAGTAAAAGATAAACTCACAAACTAATTTCCATTCATAAGCTAATGGGCTTACAAATGCATCCTCACCCACAAGGTAAGTAAAAACATCAATTGCGTCAGTATTCATGAATTAAACCAACCGTTCAACAMGCATCAGGCACTCGTCTCTTCAAGGCAGGAGCCTGGCGCACAGCACTCAGSACTTCGTTACCTTTTTATTTGGGCGCAGCCAAGACCCCCTTCCAGCCGCAGTTACAGTGCAGTACAACACCGGGGGAAGTACTTCTGAGAATATTTGTAACTCACCTACAGACACTCGGGACCGCGATACCAACATGCTCAAAACCCCACCCAAAATCCTCAGGGTCRCCACTGACCTTCCTGGTCACCGAACGGGGCTGTCTGTACCCCGGGGGGGCCGGGCTGGCTCTGCCAGGGGACTGGCTCTGCTCACAGCCACACCAGCGAGCCCTGGTGAAGGATGCCACACGCGCTGAAATACTAATTCTACACATTTTAAGAGCCTGACTAGGAGGCTGCAGCCCAGCCCGGCTGCTGTAAGATGTCCTGTGTTTGGGTGAGTTTATGAGAAGCCGGTAGCAAACTGGGTATAACGCACCGGGACTGGTGAACAGCAACAACTCCTAAAAACCAGCAAGGGCTTCAGGAGAGACTACTGCTTAGCCCAATTTTAGGCTGGAAAATGCTTATATTCTAGGATTACAAATCGAGTCAGTTATAAATAATTCAAAGGCACTTGCTGTGAGAGACACTATATGCAGCCACCACAGTACTCTCAGAAAACAAGAAATTGTGGTACTGATAAGCTGAGTACAACTTAATTTTCCTAAAACTCCTTCTGCTGCAAAACCCTGGTGTTAGCAGACACTGGTTTACTGTAGTCAACAGCACTTCCACACTAAGACTTGAATTCGGCCCTTTGACCTTACAGTTGACTTAACTGACAATTTGGGGACCTTGTTCCTAAGTTAAGCTCACGCTGCTGCATATTCCGGCTGCCTGCACCATGCTGTCGGCAGCCTCGCAGTAATCAGGGCGGCCAAATCCAACGCACAGTGAATTCTGCTTCTTTTCCAGTTGCTGCTCATCGATCTACTAATCCAATTTGGGTTAATGAAAAACAGCAAGACAGCCTGCAATAGGTCAAAGACAACATCTAAATAGTCAGTGACACCTCCCCCCAGTGCCCAGCTATGGTATTAAATAAATGCACTCACTAACAGGAGGATTTCTTGTGCTCCTTGAGTCAAAAATTTGTTCACTGCATTACCGTCCAAACAATGAAACACAACATGATAAAAAMCACACTTGAAACGGAGTTTATCCGTGATCTCTACTCATGCAGGCAACTGAATGGAGCAAGTATGACTTGGCCCTAAAGCTACCAGTGCRCATCCCCTCCCGTTGCTACAAGCCTACCTGACTGCTGGAAAACAAGCGCATACACGAAACAATGCATATGGAAGCATGGAAAAAGGAGGTGGCGATTGTGCTCCTGCTTTTACACAACCATTCCATTTTTGAACTGCTCTTCCARGGCAGGGATGAGAGGTTCAACACCTTCTCGCCACCTCTGTCACGTACCTGGGTCATGTCCCAAATCATGGCTGCAGACTCTAGTACAGAAATCAACTCTGTAACACGTCACTTAAATATTTTTGATGTGTGCAGTGAGTTAATTGCATCTAAAACCATTTTATCAGCAACAGACTGCCCAAGATGCTACAGGAAGCGTGTGGTAGTGCAATAAATACAGCTTGTGGTTTCCAAGTCCAGCAAGCAGCATTTCATTTGTGCTTTCACCAGCAGCACACGTGACTACGGCCACTCACAGATAGAAGATGATGCCGATGATTACCCAAGGAGTTCTGGGGTACAAATGAACAATAGAGCTATTCCAATTTAAAGTCCCAGATGGAGAATTGCTTACAAGTGCCTGATAGTATAAAAGTTTTACCCTCCCACCATACTCCCTAAGGGAAGCAACATAAATGCCTCTAACTGGAAGTTCTGCTACCAATAGCTAGTTTTCCCTCACGCCTTCAGAAAGCCCATGCATCATGCCGCTTTTAACTAGCGGCTTATATCACAGCCGCTTCTAATGGTTCTTTGAGAAAATACCAAATTACAACAGCAAAACACCAACAGCTTCCAGTGATTATAGCTACAATTAACTTGCTGTATGTATCAAAAATACTAATCAGGCAATGAATGGTGGCACTCCCAAGAGCGAGAAGTGAAGAGCATTAGGTGCTCAGGCAAATGATGAAAAGATAAAAGTCAGAGTGACTACAGAAAAAGAGAAACGCCCTTTTTCTGAGCTTCTTGTAACTTAAATGCTGAACAGGGTAGAAATAGCAACCTGCTGCCATAACTTACAAAAGGCTATTCTCAGCAGAACTTAAGCATTTCCCATGCACAGTCTTCACCAATAAAAAGTCAGAGTTTCTATTCCCGATCATAATATGCACCAGTGATTTCCAAAACAGCAGGCAAAGCAGATGTTGTACTAACTTCCATGCAATGGCATGTGACAGCCACCTTGATTGTCCTTTTCCAGCCATTTAATTCAGTTACTGGGGGAAGCAGTGACACCGATACATCTGCAAGTTCCATGTGTTCCCATAAATCAAGCATTTATGTATCTTTTCTCCCCAGGAAAAATATAAATCCAATTTGGAAGATACTTAATGGAATACYGCAGTACCAGAAGCACCGGCAGGTGAGACGTAATGTGGCTCCAATACCTCCAGAGCAAACGAACTGCCTGATAACGCCGAGCATTTGAACCTGACTGCGGATTCACGTCGTTGGGGGGGAAGTGGGAAATTTAGCCCCATCAAGTTCTAACATGGGAAGATTCACGAGGGTCACCCAAGAGGAAATTTGTCAGCTGCAATAAGCTGTCAGCGGTTCTGTCCAGCTACAGATCTGCGTAGAGGTCATCCTCACTTCCTAAAGCCCAACATCACTCACAGGTAACGAGGAAGAATTACCAACTTTTTTTATTTTTTTCAGCACTGGTTTTGTGCTSATATGGGATATCTACAATGCAAGAGTTAATATAACATAATTTACTTTTAACAAAAAATAACCTGCACAAACCRTGCATGCATAAGACTGTACTACTTCCAAAGACATAAAAAAATCCAAGATAGACAAAAGGCTTCAAGGTATTACTTCCAGATAAAAAGGCAATCTCGGAGGGAATGGCTCAAAACAAAAYGATATTAAGAACAAAAGAAAGAAATCGGCTTTACAAAGGCAGTAGTCTCGCTTTCCACAGCTGAGAATAAGGAGCAAGATTTTCAGCCCAAGACATTCTCTTTTCCTTTTCTCAAAAGCCCTTCAGTCTTCCCCCCTCTATAATTTTTCTTAGGGCAAAAAAAAGCATAAGAAAAAAAAAACCTGTGCTTTTAACCAGGCAGAAATAAATGTATTGTGCAATATTGCTGTTGAAGTTCAAGAGTAGGGGAATCCACTTTGTCACAGTCACTTTCAATGAACACTCCRGTTTATGATAAGTTTCATAAAAACTGCTTAATTCAACATTTATGAAAGTACTGAAGATAGATGAAAGGTGTAGAAATAGGAATCTTGCCAATCAATCATCCCGTTGAAAATGAGCACCCAGAATGATAAGAATGAAGATAGGCTTTTCATGTACCTATGGTCTGCTAGATAGAGTGATTGAATGTTCTCGCATTTTTAATCAAAATGTTCCTACCATTGCGCTATCACAGYCAAATTATTTGCTTCCACCACTGAATATTAGCCCTCTTTCCCCCTTGGGATTAAGTTGCTTGCAGTGTTCCCAATGAGAAAAGGAAACACCCTGTGTGAAAAGGTGCTCGACAAAAGATTGAGGAAAAACTTTTTTTGTGTAAAAAAATCTTTTAGAAATAAATGATCAGAAGTGAACACAGAGACCCAGCTTTCAAACAGCATAACAAAGGAGAACAAAATGGTATTATGCCAGATCACACAATTTGAATCTCAAACTACTTATGCTAGAAAAGTTTTGGGGCAGAGACTACCTTTTAATAATGAATTTATATGGCTTTTTGTACAAGAAATCTTTGCCAGAAATTATGCTTCTAGGCATAATCATGCTACAAAGACTATTGAAAATAACCTGAGCATTCGGGTGAAAACATACTAAAAATACCCAGCCAGGGCAGATTGTGCCTTCTTCTTTCTAACTGGGAGGTTTTTCATGGGCTCAGAGCCCAACCTGTACGGAGCTGGGAACTTAACTTAGCCAGCTCTTCTCTCAGGGCTCCAACCCACAAGCAATGGAGATAAAAACCTTTTTTATTAGCTCCAAATCAAAAATGAACTTTTTCTGTTCTTTCTCTACAAAAAGAACCATGTGAGATCAGCTTAACTTGGTGCAAAAGGTAGCTGACAGGAAAATTCCTATCCCTTTTACATTTTTGGAGACTCCAAGAAATAGGTTCAAGTTTCTAAAATAAAAGAAAGAGAACCCAAGCTCTTCTGATTTTAATATTAACTTATTTCCCCTTCAATGAAATTGTAAAAGTGACAGTTTGAGACTCAAGTGATAACACATGGTGCAATAAACACTATTATCAGCTTAATGAGTTATTGCTAATAACCACCCAAATTACCAAATTATTTCCATGGAGTTGAACAAGCTGGAATTAAATGCAGATTCACTGTCATTTCACACGTGGGAACATTTATCACAGTGAAGTTTCGATTGATTTTTGCCAGTTAATACCCTGTAAGTGCCAATGTTATCTTTCTATGCCTGGAATATCTAGTTGAAAGATAATGATTCCCTTAAGATTTTGATTGTTCCCATTTGACTAATAAGACACAAGTTCATAGTTTGTAAATAGTATGAGACAAAGGYATAGGTACAGTACTACCACTTCAAATAGCCTGCACCGGATTCTTAAGTACTTCTTACTCCTCTGCTTCTTCAGTTCTGCACACAGAGCAGGAAAATTAAAAAGTAAAACCAAAATAATAACAATACATTATTACAAGAGATATCTAAGGTCTTTCATAAATAACTCTACAGAGTGGCAACTACATCTGTTCAAACCAACCCCTATTGCCCAATTCTTCATTTGGTGCAAGAGAACAGATCAACGCCATTCATTTCAAAAAACTTCAAACCTCTAACTGAACAGTATTCACACTAGGACATCCTATAAGATACATTTAACTGCAGCTAATTAAAAAATAACATATTTTTGTTCTCACCAACTTCAGCATCAAATTCCATTGCATAGAAAAAGGAGAAGTGAGAAAGAAAGATGCACATTCATAGGAATAATGGAATGAAAATATTCTTTCCATTTCTGGCACTTGAAGAATTYTCCAAAATAACAGAGAAGAGGCTACCTATTCATGAAATCTGTAGTAGTCCTTCCACGAATTTCAAAAGGTCTTGCCAAGATAGATGAGGCAATCCATCACCTTGGAGTCAGTTGCTCCTCCACTGAATTGATAYTACAAAGTAGGTGCACGAATCACAGAACAAGCGAAACCTCATGGGTTTGGGATGCTGTGCTGGGTGCTCCAAGACCTAACAAGTTGTGCGTTCTGGTTTGGGTTTTTCTTCCGAGTTGCACCACCTGTAACATTTATAGCATCACCTTCAACTGTASGTTATCTGTTGTCTAACAGGCTGAGCCTGTGTTTTAGGTTTCTGCCTGACGAGGAGAGTACACATGGAAAAGAGCAGCGAAATCCTAGACGTTGAGGTTCATGAAAAACTGTAGGAGTTTAAATCACCTGAAAGCTCTACCTCCTGCTGTGTTTGCCCGAAACCGACCTGCGGATTCAGTCCTGGTTAGAAGCAGAGCACACCGCTCAACGCAGACCTGCACACACGCAGCTCGGTCACACGTTGCCCCCCTCCTTAGGAAGCAGTGCCGAAACCCCCAAACAGCCGACCTGGTCTGCCTGCCGTGACCGTACCCTGCAGATGAGCCGCAGGGACAGCACAGAGCTGTGCCACGGGGCAGAGGGACGGGGCCGCCACGCGCCAGGACGGGCTTCGTCCCCACCTCTCCTGGGGCACTTCGTGTCCAGCGGTGTAACACAACCGGGCTCAAAGTCACACTGAGAGTCAGCAGCAGGGACAACTTTTGGGTTCCTTTTGCTTTAAGCAAGAGGCTACCCATCCTCCTCGTACCCAAAAATACCACAAAATAACACACTGCTGCTGCAGCTTGCCACATCTTCTGGAAATCATTTCTATTTTGGGAGGGGTGGGGTGGGTGGAAATAACCAATAAAATAAATCCAGCCTGATTATTTTTAAAAGGACAAAGACAGCAGAGGTGACAGAGGTGTAATTGTTAGTCAACCTTACAGCACTTTCCCATAGAGCTATTTAACATTTGATTCCACTGATAAGAAAAATAATAAACAAAGTTATTATGAAACTGTTCTATCTGTCAGCCAAAAGTCCAACGAATCATTTATGAATGTGTACCTAGAGCTTCTCTCCCTTCTATTCTCTTTTCCCATCAGAAACTGAAGCTAGTTATTTTTTTTTTTAAACTGTCACTTTCATGTCTTAAATCAACGTGAAAGGAATAAAATGTTGCAATGAGCAAAAATACAAAATAAATGTTTGTAGTTCTGTAATTCTTCGAAATGTCAAAGAAAAACAAAAACATATGCTCTGTAAGTTTTCAGCTGAACTTGGCATGACAGTCTATTTATTATTTAAAAGATGTTGAAGCTCAATTCATGAATTATTAAATTCTTGTTACATTTGGTTTCCAATGGAAAAAATTATTTCATTCAATAAAAGAAATTCAACTTGCTCTATAGTACTTTCCTAAAAACCATGAGATTTAAACTCCTGAATTTACTCTAAAAACCAAAAGAAATTACTAGCCCAAACTCCATAACTAGCATCACTGCCTCATTAAAAGGATGTCCTGTACATTCAATAACCATCAACAATCCTTCAGTATTCCCACATCCACGGCACAAACGCCCTGCATGTGAAATAACCTGCAGGGCAGGAGAGGGGTTGGCAGTAGCTGCTCCACATGAAACTCCCGAACCTCTAATTCATCCAAGCTGCAGAAGTCAAACATCCTCTGGATCCTCCAACCCGCTTACTTCCCACATTTCTCATGACCAACCTCAAAAGGCCGAGGTTAAAGCACCATGTTAAAGCGTGGGCAGGTCCAACTACCAAAACAAAGTTCTCTGTTATACTGCTACGTCTCGAGCTGGCAAATTTTGATTATAAATCGTATCTCAGAGGCGAACAGCTGCCCACCGGAGAGACTCCTGGCTGGTAGCCTGAAAAAACGCAGCGAGGCTTTTGCATTCAAAAGAAGATACCGCTCTTCTGAGGGGGATTCCTGTTCATGACTACCAGGAAAATTCCCTGGTACGGGTGCTTCAACCGATGCAAACTGCCGGTGGTTTCAGTGGCCACTTCTGTGGCCAGCGATCGATGGGACGTGAGCGTTGGGCACTGTGCCGGGGCCACTCACAAGCAGGGTCGTAACAGGGATTCCCTGCATCAGTCCAGGACAGCAAACCAGGCTTGATGCACGGCAGCCTTCACCCACAAGGAACCTCATTATACCTGAGTTCAAGCAACAGCATTTCTCCTTCAGACTTGTGAAACTTCATTTGTATAGTCTTGCTAATACAAGATTGGKTCTGCTGTAGAACGAGGACTTAATAGCTATAGGGATTCAAAACAAACAGCTAACTGAACTGATTTAATAAGAGAGACAAAACAAACTCAATGGCACTACTTATAATGCCTAATAAAGTTATTTCACTGTACTCTGGAGGTTATCTATTCAATTGGCTTCTAAAAATCTATGCCAATATTCTTAAAAGGCTCTGAACAACAAACCGACACAGGTGCAGTGGTTACGCCGTATGACAAGTATTTCAAAGACAGCTACTCAAGCATATGATCCCACAGATAGAAAACATAATAAAAGTATATTATTATGAAGCTGCCATAACCATCAACCAAAATTACAATGACTAACTGACTAGCTTATACAGATAAATATTCCAACACCCACTAGGGTATTTTTCCCAGYAAGAAGATAAACTCTGAGTTAGTTTGTTGCATTTTTCAAAGAAATGGTTTAAACTACCAGCATTTCAAGAACAATCCAAAAGAAATATTGCCATTCAACAATAACAAATCCTTCCATAAAAAACAGATGCAGGCCTTGTAAAATATTCCTTCCTTCAGCCACGAGTTCATAAGTTTTCATCAAAGCAGATTTTGACACGATGTCATCAKAAATGCAAACTACCACTGAAGTGGTAGAATTCTTTTCTTAAAGTGCTTTAACCACTTTAACGGTGTTGGCCTTCTGACGTTTCTTTTGTGCTCGAGCCCTAAACGTTACTCATTTCTGCACGCAGACCCAAGGATGTTACGTACCAGCCCCCTCYATCCCCAGGACGCACTGCTGGAACGGGTCCAGGGAGAAACTTCAAAGAGCTTTGCCTTTTCTACCAAGTTGCTCACCTCTCAACAACACTCCTAAAGAAAACAATATTCCCCCAATGCTCCCAGTCTTGCATCTCGACTGGGAGCAGGGAAGTCACCCTGAACAGAGTTAACTGCTGGATGAAAGGACTTAGATGATTCCCCAGGGGCCAAGGATCTCATAGATATGAGACTACCAGAGAAGTGGCTTACCTTCTTCTCATTCGAGGTACAAAGTTTGTGATCTGTGTATGAACAATATTTGTCTTATTAACATTGACTAGCTTAATAACAGATAGACTCCTCCAGCTCCTGAAGGAAAAATCTTCTGGCCTTTTCATGCGATCAAAGGATGAGCAACACATCTTGTTTCCCAGATTACATCATCAACTGCCAAGGAAAGGGCTTCCCATTCGACTGTTATGCTTTTTATTGTGATACATGACATCACTTGCAAAGAACAGTGATTTAGTCGTCTTTGTAAATAGGACTATTGACTCGAACGCATTTTGCCCTGCACTGCCATTTGCCTTTAATAGCACTTTTAACAYGCTTGCTGCAGTCAGGCCCTGTAAAACAATGAGCCCTTTCTGCTCCGAGGCCTTTGCCAAGATTCTTGGTACAGCCCAATCTTCGAGCTCAGAAGCATATCAAAAAAGAAATAAAAATGCCTATTGAATATAAAGTATAGTTGTTTCTCTTTAGATATTCTGCACTTCAGGTCCAAATCCACAAAAAACACTGGACACGCTTGTAGCGGTAGGAACAACCTGTCTCTAGGCAGGTACGACACTCATGATTTAAACACACCAGTGCCCTTCGCAGAGGGCACCGCTCGTGCAACGGGCTGGTGGGAGCCAGCCGCGTCCTCCCGCAATGCCAACAGCGTCCTTTCTGCCAAGGCCACCGCGGCAGTGGGCAAAACCCCATTTCTTTCTAAGGACAGTGCCTGTGCAGACTCTGAAGCAATGTTAGTAATAATATAGCGATATAATACTGGGCCCAGTGTAATAACCTAAATTGCCAAAGCTCTCCATGCCTTCTGGTGTGGCTTGGGACGTACTCTTCCCCTTTAACTGAGGCACTTTGTAGGTTCCTGATGGGGAGTTGCATAAATCAAGGTTCACTGCATCTTCACTCCTCTCTTACTAAAACTAGACAAAAGTATTTTTGGTAGCTCTGAAGAATACCGAAATACAAAAATAATTTCCGAGTGAAACAGTAATGGCACAAGCAGTAAGCATTCCCGATACGAGGATTTTAAATTACTGAACCAAACAACTAGCTGGTACAGTTTGAAAGCCAAGATTTGTAAAGAAATTGCATGTGTCCCCCCTGGGGGGGGTCAGGTATCTGGAACTGAACTCTCAAAACAAGGAGAAAAGGTTTATTTTAAAAGAATATTATGTTGCAAAGTTACCACACAACTTCCCTACAAAATGCTACCATCTCAGTGTTTATTAAAGAAACCCAACTTTTCCTCTAACTTCGGTAAGAGGATATAGCGGAGAGAGTAGCAGCAATCACATTCGCTCCTTCTTGTTAAAGATGCAAAGTCAACTACTTGAAAGGTGGAAATGCCAGAATTAAGATTGACTGTGCAACCTTAATTTGCCCCCTTGTGCCTGTGCATAATGATATGGTCTTTAATTACAGGAAGACAAACTTCAATTTTAAGATCCTGTCTTATTCAGCACACTGGATGGATGAGGAGCGATATCTGTAGGACTCTCTTATATCACATGAAACGGGAAATCCTTAAAGATGACAAAAGTTGGTCTCATGAATAAGATAGTTCAGCATCAGAGAAGTGAATTTGTCTTCATGGAAATCAATGGAACCATCCCGCTTTCCAAAAAAAAAAAAAAAAAACCACAAACAAACAAGAGGCATTTGACCTTGAAATAAAAGTGAAACATTTCAAATGAAATAATTTGGGAGTTGCATTTTTTTGTGCCTTTGGGAAAAACTGCAGGGGAAAGACAGACAGGCACTGGCGTCCCCTCAAGCAGGCCCAGTTCATGTCTAATCTCCTACTAGGAAGCCACTACCTGACCTGCTAGCTCCTAGCCTGACACTTCCTTAATCCTTAGCCATCTCAAAGGGACCAGATGTGAATAGTGCTAGGTACAGAAGATCAGCCAGTGCAAACTCTTCTCCTACTTAAACTTAGATTACCTACCGGGACTGAACTCCAAAAACATCTAACAAGACTGTGGCTGGATGGTGCACAGTATGAAGGACTCCGTCATATGCCATGCAACATAATACTAACAGAGACCAGAGAAGAGACTTATCTGTTTGTATCGAAGATGCCCCATATCCCAAGGAGGGAATTAATGGAGAAACACCAGCCTTTTTTGCTTCCGTTGCTCCCGCCATAGTTGTGAAGCTCACACTCAATAGACATTTATCTGGTACCCCAACAAAAAGCACACACCTGCATTTCCCAAACTCCCTACAACAAAGTTTAATGCCAACATCAAACTCCAACAAATCCCCAAGTCTGATGGTCATCCGGCTCTGCCATTTGGAAAATTATTGTGTTTTAATACCAGTGAAGTTCGGGTTGAAACCGTTGAAGGTTTTACTCTCATGCAGGTATTTTTGAGACCAGATATTTCTTTCCAATCATGCAAACTGTTTCCAAGATTGTTTTCTCCTCACTGTTCCTTATACAACCGCTCCCAAGCCAGGCCTAAAGTATCCACTAAACCAGTGCCTGTGGCACCGGGAGGACTCGATCCGTCTGTAATCCATCCCAGCTCTAACCACCATCCGTCCCTAGGACAGGATCCCTTTGCTTTAGTTTCTCCATTTGAGAAACAGGACAGGCAAAACACTTTTTGGTTGAGATAACTGATTGGAAAGCGATAAGTAAAATTGCTAACATGATTTAACACACAGCAGGCCGGTTTTGCAGTCAGGGCTCCAGTTCGAAGGGTGATCTCCATGGCCCTCTCTAGCATCAGTTTTGGGCTCCTGCAAAGGGGCTTGTACAGACAAATTTGCTACAATTTAAAACCATTGAATTCTTAAGACTCTACTTCCCCCCCCCCCCCCCAATTTATAAAATTAAATTAAGTACTACTGTTCAGTTTTTAATTCAAAGTCTAAACGGAGCAAAGTGAGAAATGCTTTGTATTATCGAGCTTTAAGTACCACTGAAGTATTTATTAATAAACAGAAAGAGTCACTCAACAGGACACAGCTGGCACACGAACCTTGGCTGGCCAAAGTTTCTGGAATTTCTTCTGATTAAGGAAGAATCACCACTTCTCTACACCCTCCCGGCCAGAGACCAAACTCTCCTGCGTTGCTCCTGCTTTCATCTCACACTTTGGAAAGTGGCCATTACACAGCATCCATCCAACAGAGTGAAATCCATCCCAGTGTAAGCCTGATGAAACCCAGACACTCTGCCCTTACCTTCCTTCAGCTCCAAAATGGGCTGCAGCTTCAGAGCAATTTTTCCCCCCGCATATGTTATAAGAGCCACAAATCCCTGGTTACTTTTGATTTACAATAGAGGCAAGGTCATCCTTGTAATGAAAAAAAACAAGGTCTGTATTTTCAGACACCAAGATACAATTTATCATAGAGATCAATGACACTTTTACTCTCTATAGAGATGAAGTATCCATTTTGCAGTAAAATTATCAGAGGGGTTTTCTCCTTTCCCCCTCCCCCCCCTTTTTTTTTTAAAGGCCTGTTGCAGGTGCTGCATCATTTGAAAGCCAACTTGTAAAAGAACATTTTAGCATTAGCATCCAGTTCTCCCAGCTCCCTCTCTAAAATATAGTTCACTTTTCTTATATTAGTGGCTGGAAGAAAAGGGAATAGTGAAACAGTGAAACAAGACCTGTTTAGATGGTGAAAGGTAATACTAATGGAACCCCCTGAGTCAAGAGGTATTGCTAAGCCCTTTCAATTAAAATAATTGCCCCTTTCCAGCTTTCAGTCTGTGCACCAACGTACTCACCTCTGGAGATTCACACCAGTCTGCAGCAGACCAAAGCAATCACGGTGGATTATCTGTATGGTTACCCAGCATTGCCTTTTTTCTAATAGGACTCTTTTTTTTTTTTTTTTTTAAAGTCCTATTTGAAATTCTCCCCAAGCCCGGTGAAACATGTCTCGCACCTCACCTTCAGCAGCGCTTCTGAGCATCCAAAAACCATTTCAGGCATTTTCACGTACAAAGAGTGGCTGCTTGTCGCAAGCTTTTGAGTTTATTTAGGAACTGCTCAGTTGTCTAGCTTTGCTGGAATAACAGAAATATTATGCAGGTATCTTTTGTAAGATACACAGAACTGTACGCCCATCACGGATATGCTTATTGTAGTTGACCCAAATACCATATGCCAGTGGTAACTAGGGCTTAGCCTCCGCTCCCAAGCTCCACCAGGTAGTTGCATCCTCCACCATCTCATGAAGAAAAAACAGATACCCACACACATCAGCTAACACACTGTATTGCCAAGACCACTGACACAGTTATAACTGTATGAAAATAAAATTTCTTTGTCATCTTTTCAAACAGCAAGGACTAAGCTATGAAGGACGTGACAAAGAGGTAACATCTGGTAGATACGTCATACCCGCACCAGAGAGCTGCACCAGCAGGAACTCTACAGTAGCGATGGCCTAAGTCTTTTGAAAGGTAATAACGTGCATTCCCATGCTGTTTGCRTTCCAGCCTTTGTCTCCTCTACCCACTGTATCCTATGGTAAGATAAGTCTATTAAAAGGATTTCTTTTYTAAAGTTATTCCTTTAAAGCACATGAAATTCCTGATTGTATTGATGGCTGCCCAGAATTAAAACCTTATTCAGATGAATTTCCCTTAAGCTATATGCTTTCCCTAAGCTGCCATCATTATTTTCAGGAAAGRAAGGTATTTTAGAGGTTTTTTTCCTAGTGTTTCAGTTCCATTGGTACCGATTTACCACACATGTTCAATATTTKCGCCTTACCTGTACTTCCCAAATGACTATTTTCTGTTTACTGATCTTGGGGCTGCTGAAGGCAAAGTAATTTTTTGCACCCACGTGTCTCAGTTCTCCACTGCTTCTGCATGCATTTCTAGTCAAACAGCTATGGACAACACCACRTTTGGAGATATTGACACAGACAGGACAACACTTATTCGTAGAGATTTTCTTTCTTTGATGATTTCCATTTAATACGATCTGAGAGATTAAAGGGAACCTTTTTATTCTCTGGTTAGTCCTGCCAATTACCCATAATTACTTCCAAAAAAAGAAGACGGATGGACTTYTTAGTAACTTTTATGGCCTTGCCCTAAGCTATTTTCAGCTACAGTTTTCAAAACACCATCTCCAGGCAGTGAGAAAACAATCAGTGTGTTTATGATGATGTGCCATACTTCTCCTCGAGGTACTAATTCACCTCTTCCACGCACATCAAGCGGAAMATTTGAGAGAAAAATTACTTCCTTCGTGTTTTTTTCAATGGCATTACCTTTCATTCATGTTTGCCCAGACTTGTAGGTCAGTGCCTAGCATGGACCCTGTGGATGCRCTTTGGTGTGGCATTTTAAGGAGAAAAGATGCTACAGGACAATAATGGGGATGTCTTAAGTATCTTGAACCTTCCTGAATAAGTCACTGTGCTGTTCACAGTGATTTTCAGTGATAYTATAATACAAAACCATAATTTTTCTTTTGATACACATTAAAAATAAACTCCTGTAATAAAATACATGTTTGGGGCCTTGATTCAGCTCTGCTTTGTGCTTGTGCATTTGCAGCTACAAGAAGAGAGTTTAAAATGAGCACAAAGTACCATCAAAACCACCTGCTTGTTCTATTTTGCAATCACTTTACAATCAGCCTACAAGGTATTAAATGACTGCAAAAGTGCATGACAATGGAGAAGCAAAGAAAYAGAGACACAATGAAATTATATGCTTGATCCAGCTGTGTCCTGAGCACCGTCATTTTCGATCCATAAGCACGTTTGCAGGAGTGAACTGCTTAGCTTTTAGAAATGAAAAATATCAGTGGATTTTCACTGCCATCATAGATCATCAGAGACATTTTCGGACAGTTGCTGCTCTTGGCTGAAGTATTGCCCAGAATGGAAGCACCAATCTCCCCAGAACACTGCGCATCCCAGCGAGAGAARTGCTGGAGCTGCTCCTCTGCCATCAGCAAAATACTCGAAATATTTGATTTCATGACTTTGGCCAAACYGAAACCCAAAGCAGCAGCTATTTAACATTCCAAAACCAGAGTGAGATTTGACTTCTGTRGAAATCCTGTGGAATTATTCCAGATTTTGTAAGACAAAATTGCCTTAAATTGAAGGCGGCAACGRGGCTTCTGCAAATTGGGAATGGACTAAGAGAATCAAGCAATCTAACAATTTTAAGGAGGAAGGATGAGAAAGAAAACGAATTTTAAAGCTGTATATTCAAAATAACAACTGAWTTTTTTTTAAATTGTATTATCTGTTCTCCAGTACTGGGAATTACTTTGCATGATAGAAATGGGAAACAGTAGTATTTGTCTATTCAGAGACAAGTACGTATGTCACCCCTGTGCACAACCCATCCCAAACGGCCTCCAGCTGCGGACCCACGAGCCCTGCGGGACACCAAAGGCTCCAACACAGCCTCGCGGCTCAGCCAGGTCCTGCCACCCTCCACCCGMGGTGGCCGGCACCGAGGGCTCTCCCGCGGGCTGGGTTATACCCCGACATCGCCGTCTTTCCCCTGAACTGGGACTAGTTCCGGCACAGTTCCACACTAGTTCCAGTCTCCTCTCCAGGGGATTTACCAGTTCGTCCTTTCCTCCTCTCAGCCCGGCGCCAGGAGCTGGATCAGACACCCTTAAAACCAGTGGGCAGCAGAATACCCTCACCATTTGGATTTTGCAGTGATCGCTCTGCAGTGACTTAATGGCAAMTGCAAAAGCGAGGTCTCTTCACTAGCTGTAAACTTTATCATCTGCCTACCTATCAGACTGCTAAAAAATTCACTTTAAAATAAATTAATACAGGAGAGACATTATTGCACAGGCTAGCAGAAAAAGGGGKTTTTTTTTGTGGGTTTGGTTTTTTTAAACTACAAATAAACCATGTTTCATTTTTCTTGTTTGACTTCACCAAACCCATTGTTTACATATTTCATGAGCAGTCAGCCACAAGAGGGTCAGCCTGTGAGATACAAGATCTACTTGTCAAGCACATGSCAGAGTAAAGCATCCTCGTGTTTCAGTATTCAGGAGCCAGCATTAGATTTATCAGAGGTAGCAGCAGATGGGAAATCATCACAGAAAGTATACTTTTTAATTCACAAAACATATGTTCTGATGCAATGTRGCAGAGTTGTATGACTTTTATGCAACTTAGAAGAAGTTTCTCCACGAAGGATACTAATTTTTGTTCATATTTCGCAGTAAAACAATACTTGTTACGTATTGTATTTTAAAATAATTTCAAAATGTGTACCTGTCATGGTTTAACCTGGCAGGAGCTAAGCCCCACACAGCTGCTCGCTCACTACTCCCCGCTGGGATGGGGGAGAGAATCAGAAGAGTAAAAGTGAGAAAACTCGTGGGCTGAGATAAAGACAGTTTAACAGGTAAAGCAAAAGCCGCGCACACAAGCAAAGCAAGACAAGGAATTCCTTCACCCCTTCCCATGGGCAGGCAGGTGCTCAGCCATCCCCAGGACAGCCGGGCTCCATCACGCCTAACGGTGACTTGGGAAGACAAACGCCATCACTCCCAACGTCCCCCCTTCCTCCTCCTTCCCCCAGCTCTATACGCTGAGCATGAGCCATATGGTGTGGGATGTCCCTTGGGTCATTGGGGTCAGCTGTCCCGGCCGTGTCCCCTCCCAACTCCTTGTGCCTCCCCAGCCTGCTCGCTGGTGGGGTGGGGTGGGGTGAGGAGCAGAAATGCCCTTGGCTCTGTGCAAGCCCTGCTCAGCAATMACAAAAACATCCCTGTGTTATCAACACTGTTTCCAGCACAAAYCCAAAACACAGCCCCATACCAGCTACTATGGAGAAAATTAACTCTACCCCAGCCAAAACCAGCACAGTACCTTAAAGTACACTGGATGGAGCAGAAGGCAGTATCTTGTCCACATACCTTTAATGTTTGCTTTTAGRTACAACCAAAACCAATGCTGAAAGCAAAAGCTTGAAGATGGAGTTAAAAAAACCTATTGGAAGAAGAAGAGACCTACAAACAATGAGATAAACCTCAACAAAACCAAGTATGAGCTGTTTGCTGTTTTAGAATACATAACACAAGCAGGCAGATGGCATTTCACAACTCCTTTAATTCAGTGCCTACAGCTAAGCTGTATGTATTCCTAAAACTCCTAACAGCTATATAGAATAGCTCACATTATTATGGACTTACGTTTCCAGATGCTAGATATTAAAAGCAGAAAGCAGTTATTAAGGCTACTCATTTGTTATGCTGTGAACTCCATATTCTGGAAATTCAAGCCCTCTGATGAWTACTTACAGCTACAACCAAATACATCATCCCCTAAAAGAGAGCGGTGAGCCGTGGTGGCACTTGGCTGCCCAATCCTAGCCTACACTGCAAGGTAAAAACATCCTAACAACGATGCGTTCGGCTGAATCGCCACTGCACGAATCACCACTCCCTTCCCCACCTTCTCCTTTGCTATAAGGAACCGAGAGATTAATAGGTACRAAGCTACTTACAGGAACCCCCATGTTACCTGACCCTGGTGGAGCTCTCTCCAGTCTCGTGTGAGCCGCAGAAGTGGACCAGAATTCGACGCAGCCTCTACTCAGCTACAATCGCGGACGGAGCTGGCAACCCAGCCCACCTCATATCTCAGGCAGTCAGAGGGGTCTGGGTGCCTTTTTTTTTTTTGCATGCTCTACATGTTTTATAGACTCTTTAAAACCTTCAGCAGAAGTTTTGGATTAAATGCTATTGATTCCACCAATGATTCATAGTCTACAGATTAAAAAGTGAGAAAAGACAGACTTTTCCCCCATTGTCTGGCTCAAACTGGAGCAGTAAAGCTCCTCAGAGAAGAGAGGAGAGGTGGCAATAAACAGGCAGCAAAATTCATCAAGTCTTGTCTTACAAAGTTGTCCCAGAGAGAGGAAAATACCTGCTGTGAGACAACTAAAAAGTAAATCTATTTCTAAGGTAGCACATCATACAGGGTAGAAGAACCCACTACCACTGCTAAATAATCAACCGGCCATGGTCTCTGCAATGGAGCAACAGGTAAGACAACTGAAACAGTGGGTTGGGAGTCTGCTGAACTGATAAAAGCAAGTGGCAGGCCTTCTGCATTTTTTTTTTTTCCTTTTGACAGCCCTAAAGGAAGCAGAAAAATAAGCACAGGTAACTGTATGTCTAGGAACTTTCTGGCAGGGAAAGCAGTACTGTGGGAATAAGGAAAAGGCTGGTCTTGGAGCAGTACCAGGTGAGCCGCGGGTCTGGAAGCAACCCCCGTACCAAAACCCAGCCCAGCTCACGKGGCACCACGCACAGTGCTGCGGATCGGTGTTTTTCTAGAAACGAGGAACAGCAGCTCCTCCTCTCCAACACACCTTCTGCCAGCAGATACCTGATCTAGAAACGCTCAGGCTGACAGCCCATGCCAGCAAATACACTAAATTGGCCTCCCCTTTGCCCTTCCACTGGGAAAACAGCCGTATAACGGAGACCAGCRTTGCCGCTTGCTTTTCTTGCTTTCCCATAGCACAATCTGATTTCAGCTCCGATTCACAGCTCACTTTATACGCATCACACTTTAATAGGCTCTTTTTGGCTCCTTTTCACGTCGGAAACAGTTGCCACCATTTCCTCACCCTTTGTGGTACACACACAGTAGTTTTGTGCCTTTGTTCTCTTTTACTTCTTCAAATCTTCGTATTGTGTTATGCCAACAGATCAGTAAAAGAAAGAATCAAAGTCATTCTATGCAGTGAAATTTTTCATCTGTTTTTCTATTCCTCATTTTTCATTAATGATGCATGAAGTCTTATCTTTTCCTTTCTTAATCCTTTACCCTTCTCTATCCTTTATACTTTGTGATGTATGTGGACTTTTGTGTTACAAACTCTTCAAAGACATCATTACTCTTTATGTTCATACACACTGAAATATCTTTGTAATCTATGATCAAAGACTTGCTATATCTGGCTGCATTCATTTTCTTTATTTACTCTTCCTAGTCAGCCATTTTTATTTATATTAATTTTTGCTACAATGTTGTGCTTTCTGAGCCATCAAATCAGAAAGTCAAGGCAATTCTGAGTCATATTAGTCAACGTGCTGGTGATCTGACTACAGTGCAACGTACCACTATAAAGAAAGGGAGGGGTAAAAAAAAAACAGATTTTCACCTGTTAATATAACTGTCACTCAACCTCAGTAATCGATAGGCATTATTCCCCCTAATTCATGAGAATTACAGTAAAGCCTTTCCTTGCTGAACTCAAGGATTTATCAGTTTGCCCATGCACGCATTGCTCAATTAACATGTGCTATTGAAATAAATAGTTCCCCCTCTTTTAAAAGCAGGTAAATCTAAGCTGAAGCAAACCCTCTTCTTCTGAAACAGTCTCTGCCAATGGAGACAATTTTCAAGGCCTYTGATGGTCAGTCCCTAACTTGCAAGTCTTCACCCAGCAGTCATTTTGTCTTTGTCTCATGTACCTACCCACCARCATCTCCTAATTAATAGATTTCAAAGTACCACCTCTATTTGGACTTCCTTCCATCCTACCTTTAATATTTGGGCAGAGCTTCCCTTACACACCCCCAAAATTCAAGTCCCTCCTCAAAACTCTTCTATGTCAGAGCAGGTGACATTTAGGATGCTGAAATTTCATCATCACACCCAGTGCCACACTGTTGTTTCTTTTCCTCTCCTAAATCCATACCCATACATTGCTTTTTCTTATACTTAGAGTTGTGTCCTTATGTAGCACTTGGCATTGCTGAGTCCCAGCCCATAAATTAAAGTGATAAWCCAAATGATCAACTCTGACAAGTAACAGAGACTGGTAAAATTTTAGAATTGCTACACAGAGAAAAATCTCCACTATCTTTGAGATATTTCACACCTAATCAACTTCGAAGGAATGTTTTCCTTACCCTCACCCCAAATATTTTACTAACTTTGTGCTCCTTTACCTAGAGGCATTAAGCAGTACCAACAAGACAGGCACAAACATTAAAAAAAAAAAAAAAAAAAAAAAAAAAAAAAAAAAAAAAAAAAAAAAAAAAAAAAAAGAGACGTGGGCACATCATTTTGGAGCAGCAAAGCTCATATCACAGTAGTGACCTTAAGGAAAACAGGAACTAACTGATGTCCTCAAATCACTATCCACATCACTTCGACCTTTCCCCAAAGTCCATTAGGCTGAACAAAGTGATCRTACTAACCACATCAACTTATGGACGTGACCCCTATAGCACATTCACTGAAACACAAATGTGTATCCTTATACCACAACAAATAAAGATATTTATGCCCTTCGCATGCTCCCAGTGCAGCACCATGTGAATTATGGCACCATTCTGAGGGARGACCAGATTTTTAATCAGGGAATTKTTTCCRTAAGTATTTTCATTTTTGGTGGTAATCTGTCTGAGTGAAGGCAGAGCACAAATTAACACTTAGTCTAATAAAGTATGTGGATGAACACCATTATTCCACAGCTAGACAAGGATTCCAAGAAGTGCAGAAAATAATTCTGTTTGTTGGGGTTTTTTAGCCAGTAAAATATTGAACTCCCTTTGTAGCTTTAATCCGTACATATACTTTGTTTTTTTAATATTTATGTTCTCCTGTCATCCATTTCTGACCAGTTCCCTCTTTCCTTTATTTCCTTAGCCTTCCATTTCACAAAGCTGAAACTTCCACTTAGGCCACGATTGCCTCAACATTCATGAATTAACCTTGGATKGTGAACTTTGTCATAACTGCTTTCTGAACCCAATTTTTCATTCGGAAATGCGTATCTGTGCTCTGAAATATTTTTCAGCTCTTCAAGGTTGTATTATCTAGCCATSTGATTTCAGGGTGGAGGTTACTGTAGTACTTAGATGCCTTCTACATCCATATGCTTGGTTTAAACAGGGGCTTTGGGTTTTTTTCGGTTGGGTTTGGAGACTTTTTATTGGTAGGCTGTTTGGGCAGCAGGTGACTGAAATACAGTTTTACAGATAAACTAATGTACCAAAATAAATTATGATTTCATAAATAAGGTGAAAGTGCTAAATAAACAATATTAATTTGCAATTTACAACTGTTTTTAAAAGCCCATATAAAAAGAGCACATATTTAACGAACGTCAGGACTGCATTATTAAGTCTCAGTAACACCACAACAAAATATGCCTAAAGAATGAACAGGAAATCAATGCAAATATGTATCCATATGCTATCAACCCAAAAATATGAGCTACAGAACTCAGTGACCATATTCAAAACACTGTGAAACACAGGTCTTTGAAGATTTTTCTATCAGTAACTGGCAGGTTGAACAGCTGCTAATTTTAGCAGCATTTGTTCTACTTCGTTTACAATTCTGTTGTTTTTAATGTGATTCCATGCATTCAGCAATATAGCAGCAGTGAATATTAGCTGTACACTGCACTGCTTTATCAGGCATTTAGTAGTACAAAGCTTGACTTTATGYTTTATTTGAGCCTTCCATAGTCTGGCTTCCCCATAGAACCTAACACAGGTTTARGAATATTTTAATCTACCCTAATTGGGCCTTTCTTAATTCTGGTTCACACCAAGGTTGCCACRAAGCCAGCACGGTATAGTCACTTATTTTGTTTCCAACAACACCCTCCTACAAGTGAGAGGAAATACTGCTCTGAACCTGCCCCTTACGTGCCAGTGAAATGGTATTATATCTAGCAAAAAGTGACAATAGTAGTTATTTGCACTCTGATATAGTGGGGAAAAAAAAATGACATAAAAAAAAAAAAAAAGACAATTGCTACACTTAATAGAAAATGCAGCAAAACGCCTTGGTAAATTTAGCGACTGCAAGTAGTAAGYGTGCAGATTTTACTGCCGTTCCCTACCTGCAACTCTGCAAACACGTTGCAAATAGCAATACATTAAGCCTGGCAACATGCCTTTGAAGTGCCGGCCCTGCTGCAGGGGGTCAGGAGCTTGCTAGAGACCCACGGAGACGGCTCTCRCTGGGAAGGAGGAGGCACGGATCAGTTTTGGGTTGCTGTTGTGAGTCAGCATCTTCTATCAAAATCAGTCCCAGGATCAATATCCCTRGATATAACCCTCATGCTCATTCAGCTCTTTAGAAGCAAAGAATGACATATATATGAGGCAAAATTTTCTCTGCCTAATATAATACTACGGATGGTCACAAGATCATCCACTTGAGTAAGGCAAAACATTAACAACTCTATAAATAGTAATATTAACTTTAAAACTGTAGCATAACACAAAAGCTGKTTTATGTCCTTAAGTGCATTAAAAAAACAATAGTAAATAACGCTTGCAGAGGGGTTGGAAACATACACTCTAGGATTAGAGTGCTGAAACGACTAATTATAAAAGTGGAGTGCAACACTATTTAAAATATCAGCCTTTGGAGTTAACAGCTCACAAGCCAAATCATGCCCTTGGCCAAGCAAGTTAACTGCAGTGGGAGCAATCTACATGCTTTTTATGGCAAAAAGTTARCTCCCAAGAAAGACAAATTCAAGTTGTTGTCACTGATGTCGAGCCAAAAAAGCTTTCTGGCTTTAGCACTCTTCTCTACAAGGTCAGAGGTGACCACAGTACCTTTATTATCACTCAYAGTTAATTTTATTTGAATAATACATGAATACAATCCAAGAAGCTAATTAAAGACATAAACCTTCTCTTGGATTGGATTAAGGGTTGTCATTTTTTTTCTTTCCTGTAGGAGTACAATTATTTTTTTTTTTTTTTTTACAGCTTGAAGTTACATATTTTCACAAGACAATGCAGAATGAAAAAGGGAAACAAAGAAATACGTGCTTTACCAAAAGCCAATAAAAAGGAGACAGATTAGCTTTCAATCACACTGAAACAGGTCAAAGAAGTAAATCTAACTTTGCAGAGCTATAAAGGAAAGATCCATCTTTGTCTCTGTGGTTTAAATAAAAGTTTGACACGGAAGTTAATAATATGAAAGAGAAAGGATTTATAAAAATCTTTTTGCAGAAGTAAATAATTGAAACAAGCCACAGACCTCAGAAATTATTGTAGCTCCACTTCAACATAAAAAAAAACCCTGCTGAATTTAGCACAGTATGCAGAATGTCACGGAATGCCAACACTTCAGAAAGCCAGCTTGCATAAAGATGAAGCAATTTTGGAAGCTTCACTGTTACAAAAATTAGCCAAAATTTTACCGACTTCAGCACCTTCATGCCTACGCACACATCCAAAGCAAGGGTAATATGGTGCAGCACGCTTCCTAAACGTAAGGCTTTGAGCCCCGTGTCTCCCTACAAATTCTCTCCCCCTCGCCTGCTTCCGAGCATTGCTAACGGCACCACGCACCGCTGTAAGCCGTTCCATTAAACCCCACTCTCCCTCCTTCACAACAGGCCCGCGACAGAAGGGATTTGCTGAGAAAGATCAAGCCATGCTCGGAAGTGAAAACTTTTTCTAGGAGAAGCCCCCGGCACGCATCCTGAAGAACAAAGTTTCTGAGAAAATAACCGTGGCGTAGGTACTAAAGTAAATCTCCTTCAGCTGTAGCTCAGATGGCCATTTCCTTCTGCAACCGGAGTGCAGAGAGGTTTATCTCTGACCCTGCTGCAGAAGTAATTTCCATAAAAACCTTTCAAAAAGGTATCCTCTCACCTTAAACGCAAACTGTTCAATATTCAGAAACTCAATGCAAGACAAAAAAAAAAAAAAAAGTCTCTATCAGGAGCTCACTTAGCCCGTCTCGCTCACGCACTTGGGAGTTAAACGGCCTGTTCATAGAAGGAATTATCCTCCCTGGACAGCCGGCCGGAGGCCTTGAAGTTGGCAAAGCAACCAGTTTCTTAGCACCAGCTGGACTTTTTTTAGCTAGCAAATTTGCTGCTAATTCRGTAGCTCAAGACATCAGCAAGAGCTTCCTATTTCTTGCTTTCCTTCTGGCACATCACGATTTTTTTTCCACTTCCATGCTGAAGGTCTGGAGTTTGTCACTCTGCCCACACTAGGCATGTGGGGAGGCTTACTAGGCRGGAGTCAGAGGTTTTATAGAGCCCTCTGGACTGGTTTTAAGGGATCAAATGGTCTCCTTTAATCTCAAATTTTTACCTACATTTTATCATTGCCAGTTCTATCTCTGCACACCCCTAACTTTCTGGCAGGACGAAGAGCGTATTCCTTCCTCGGCCATGAGTGACTRGCAAATCACTCCAGCTTCTACTGTYGCAGCTTTATTCTCCCACCTTGATTAACCAAGTCTTATTTCCTCAAAGCTGTTTAGTGAGATATCCAATTCCCCAGAATCCTAAATTGTTCCTCAGACTATTTGGCCTGTCTACTTATCAGCTTTGGAATGCTAATCTAAGGTGATGACTACCTCACATTTTTAWGTTTGGTCTTAGCCAAGATTGTAATTTCAATTATTATCTGATTATATTCCTCCCCTGATGARTTCAAAAGAAACAATAGGCAGTAACTAAGATGCAGGCTTTAATTGCAGGAAGGAAAAAAAGAAAAAAAAAAGCTTCACGTGGCAAAATCAGCAACAAATGTCATTGTCAAGAAATAAGTTGTCATGTCATAGAGAAAATGAGAATGAGTATCTTCCTCAACAAGAAAGTGCTTGCACACTGGCTGTGAGATCTCGAACTTGTTGTAAAGAATTGAAAAACACACACATAAAAATAGCAATCATGACTGAAACATTGGGTGTTCACAGAAGAGCAAACAGGTAAAGGGGGTAGGGAAATGTCAGTTTAAAAATGTCAAAGACTCAAGCCCTTTGGGTCCAAATCACTGGTGAAAAACACTAAGATCGGATGTTGTTAAAGCTCACTTTAGAACCCCAATTTCATTTTAAAATGCACATTCGTTTCCAAACTAATGTTTAGTATTAGGTTTAATTTTATCCAGGACTTCTGTTACTATGGGAGACTAATCTCCCAGTTAGAGGAAATAATAATTTAATAATAGTACTTGTTTACTTTAAGCTTGATAGCAAACATATTTCAAACACTGTTACTGAATCAAAAGCGGCTGATGGATGCTATTTGAGACACTAGAAAGATATTCTAGATTAAGAGAGATACAGACTAACTGGAGAGAGTAATAGGAGTGCAATGAAGCTAATCTGAGATTTGCAAAGCATCACAKGAAGGAAGATGAAAAACATTAAGGGTTGTGTACCCTAAAGAGAAGACTACTCATGGGGGGACCTCAAAGTATTCATACACATAGAGTAGGTTATAATCTTTTTTCCATACCAGTGACAGATAAGACAAGTTACTCSGTTTTCTTGACTAACTACAAGAAAGAAAGATTCAGGGTAAACTTCAAGAAAACCTTTCTAACATGGCAGGGTTGAGGAGACAGAATAGATTAGCTGAGCGTCTCTCTACCATTGGAGATCTTTCTGAACACATCAAATAAATATCTGTCAGGATTAATATATAGTTGATCCTGCCTTGGGGCTGATGGATGAATTACATGACCTCTCTAACTCCTTCCAGATTATCTTACCATGATTCTGTTATGCAGTTGCTCACAAAAACAGGAACTGGATTTCATAACTAAAAACACCGTTTCCAAGATTCKTTAGGAACTCACAACTGGTACAAGATAAATATCCTTTTCAGGTAGCACAGAGCTATTGGTTTCCCTGCTGTTGCAATCACCATATTTAAGCAGCTGGGAACATACACAGAAGTGGGGGTAATTTCCATTATTCGGTTTGGAAGCCAGTTCTGAAAGGTGGTAGATTAACTGCATTGCAATTGTGCTAAGGACCACTTCAGCCAAGATAGCCCTGTTAAAAGCACCCTTGAAATGCAGACATCTTTAAATCTTTTAAGTTGTCCACTTCAAAGAATTTTTGCAGAGGTGATAAAGGTTTAACCARCATAGCTTGATACCCAACCTGGTAGATAGTGGGGAAACAAATACAGAGTTTAACACCATTTTGGAGAATTTAAATGCAAAATCTCCTCCAAGTCATTTACTGCCAAGGCTCCCAAATCATTCTTGCTTACTATAGAACCACAGAGTTGAGGTTTAACATCAGCAGTCCCCACCGCAGCAGCTTGTTAACTAACAGCTGGTTGAGGATGAGGTAATGCTGGGTAGGAGCTTTGCAACTTCACCTCACTGCTGCAGGTTTCATCTTAGTTACAAATCCCTTTCAGAAAGGGAACAAAGGAGGTTTTTACCTCTGCTAGTACACTTAACTCGCTAAGCTACTCTGCTTTGTATTTTCCATCCTCTCCTTCCAAAAGGAAAAAAAAAAAGTCATTAAAAGTCAACTCATTAAACCATTCAACTACTTTAGAAGCATAATGCAAACTCACACATCCAAAGTTTTGTTCTAGTTAGGATTTTCAGAGTAACACAGCACTGTATTATGCAGCTCATGGACTGAAACGGTGCTTTTGAAGCTGCTCTAGCTTATCAGTTAAATATGCATTGATTTTTTATTTATTTTTTCAAAGAGATGTATTATTAATTAGGCAACAGAACAGTGCAGCTTCCCTGGAATTATTCCAGTTTGTGACTGAAAAACATATGCAGGATGCCATCCAGAATAAAACCTCTTAGTAACTCAAGGGGAGGATTTCACACAGCAAGCTCAATAGCTAGCCTGTCAAGAAAAGTATATTATGACACAATCTCTTCTCTTTTCAGTTTATGCTGGGCACAGCAGCGTATTTCAGGGGATGGATTAGGGATAGGTGACTCTCTACTTAGTTCCTAAAAGTTAACAGKAGCATGAGGACAGCTTGTAGGATTGCCCAAGCAAATTCTATCTCCTTCTCTTCTCATATCCAAAACACAGWTTTCCCTTGACAGACTCACATCCTGCAGGGAAGATGCCAGAAGAACTAGCAAATCCCACCCAACATCGCCATGCTAGTTCAACAGCAGAGTGGTGTTGCTACTTGAAATATCAAATCCATGGTCCAATTTGAGATGCTGGACCGACAAAGAACAACTTAGGTGAATTTAATGACTTCATTATAAATTTGCTCACACTTACCTTGTAGGCCCAGCACTGATCCTGCTGGCCAAGTGCATATGTGCACCGCAGAGCTGGAAATCAGGAGCACTCAGCTCAGTAGAGGCAGGGAGTATTTAAAGATGCTTTCTTATTCATAGAGCCAAAGACAATCCCCAGCACAAATTAAAACAGTCTGCACGCCATCGTGGCTTGCGCTTGCTGACATTGCAACAGAGACAGATGCAGAGGTAACCCAGTCCAGACCTGTAAATGAATGACAGGGAGGACAATTAGCATAGCAGCCAACAAAGAAGTACTTCACCCTTCTTTAGAGTGTTATATTACATCCGCATTTAAATGTAAACACATGTGTAAAATTCACTTGCTTTTTGCACAAGTATAAATGAGAATGCAAGTTTCAGTTAATGAAGCATGAGCCATAGTTGTTTGATAGAGCACAAAGCAGAAGCCTGTTAGAAAATCGCCTCTTGCCTGTCTGCACAAGCCAGCTGGCAGGCCAGGCTCAGCTAAGAAGTTGTGACAGTGCAACCCAACCACACACCTACAGCCCCACCTCAGGGTATCGCTGCACGGCTGTTGCTCATGATGCTAGAACAACTCGTTATTAACAACATCTATTTTGAAGGGTGTCCTCTGTATGCGACCTCACACATAAGACAAATCAAGCAAGCACAGCTTAMGCAGTTACTGCGCACCAGCTGCATGCACGGTCTTAGACCAGTGCAAACACAAGGAAACACAACTTAGCCTCACCGGCAATGAAAGAGCATCAGCTCACGCGGGTTACAGACACGCTGTCAGAGACCACAAGCCCACCRCAGTTAAACTGGGCTGAGCGTCAACTGTTCCTACTGACAATCTTTTTACTTCCTCCCACACCCAAAAAAGAAGAATTAAAAATCCCCTGAAACTACTCAYATTCAGCAAAGGACATTGCCAGCTATTGGGCAAACAACTACAAGTTTTCAGCATCACAAAACCTAGTCCCACAYAAGGTGCTGGGAAAACGGCTGCAGGGCACACAGACTTGTTTTTATTACAGAAAGGCAGTGCAGCAGAACAGCGTCTGCCCTCAAACCTGTCTGATGTGACYCTGTGCACTTCCCTTTCATATTAATGCATTTTAAAAAAAYAACAAAAAAAATATCATTCTTCATATTGACCTTCTGTAACATAGGGCAGATTGGACTTCCCACAATTACTCTTGGAATTAGAGCTGAGCTTTCAGAGAAGTATCTGATCTCCATATTTAGACATTGTAAGTCACGGAGACTCCACCAAAGCCTGCGATCAGCTGCTCCCTTGCTTCATTCTCTGCAAATTTTTTTGACGTTTTTTGACATTCAGCCCCTGGGCCTTGTACTAGTAAGACTGAAAAAGCTTCTAATACCAAAACTTGATCATTTTTGGGAGTCCGGTTTAATTCTCCCRAACTTCAGGAGCTCTGCCTCGTTACACAATCTGTGAAGAGTCAGCCCAAGCCCCTCCAAAGACCAAGTGAGTCCACATAAAGTCTCAGGTGCCTGAACTTAGGATGATACTGGCCAAATTATCCCTTAAGCTTCTCTTTATAGAGGTGAGCTCTTAGACCCCATCTATTGGTATTCCACAGAATTAGGGATTTTACCACCCAGTTTACCCAGCAMCACATCAGATGCCTGGGATGCAGAGCAGGGTGTGCTCCAGATGAATGTTTCCATGCGCAAACCTCAATCTCRTGTTTCCATCTGACTGTCCCACATAGAACCCAGAGGCACAGACGTGCTCCACAAACGCACTCGGATATCATGTCTCTTTTTGACAGGTGTTGGAAGTAAGTCGGTGAAGTTGCATTAATGCAACTTTAAAGCAAAAGGACTCCAGGCTAAATTAAAAAACAACAAAATCCAGAGGGAAGTACACACAAGCTGACATGGCTCTTATGTAGAGCTGGCCACTTTGCCTTCCTCCTCTTCCTCTGTGCTTTCCCCTTCCAGAGGGACTCGGGCATTAGGCCGAGTGTTGGACTGTCGGTTCAGATTTTCAGCCTAGAGATGAATTTCCCTTATGACTCGAGTCATGCCCATTCCAACTTTCTGCAATTGTGTATGTGTAGTTACTCATATGCAGCTACACTGAACCTGATTGTTAAAAGGCTGAGTAAATATAACTACACCCTCATTATCTTGTTTAGAAGTAGAAAGATTAATCTGAATTCTAACTGGAAATACTGATTCAATGAATAAGCCTGAAATGTAGCGGTTTTCAATTACACTAAGAAATTGGTCTTTTGAATTTCCAAATTATGCACGGCAAAGCGAGTTCAATTTAATCTATACATGGGGATGTATTTGCCATCTTCATAGCGCTGGATGTCAGTGGGCAATAGCTAACAGGCAAGTGAAAAAATGTAACGTTGGCTGTTGGTGCCCTCCAGGGGCCAGGCCGAGTATATCTTTCAGGCAAAACACGTAATTTTTGAGCATTCAAGCAAATACAATAAATATTGCATATTATTACCCTGCTTTAAAAGAGTGCAAGTGCCATTATTCATACTACCCTCAGAGGACAGTTTCTCTTCGCAGCCCCACAGACACCGAGATGCTTGATCAAACAGGAGCAATGCAAGGGAGGTATGTATTTATATTTGACTACTTCCACTTTCGCTGCCTAGATTCCTAAGAAAACAGGGTTTATATTCAATCACGATCACGTYGTGCGTCTGTCTGTCCTCTTCCATTAGCATGGAAGCCTTTGCCTGGATTCCAGTAAACCTGGGGGACAAGTAGAGGTGGCGAATATACTACATGCTGATAGCACTCATGGAAATAGGCATCGAGAAATGAAAGCAACTGAACTTGATACCCCACATGCTGGGAGGCTCAAGCACCAACTCAGTCCTTACACCCACTACAGACTGAACCATAGGGTAAAAAATCCGAAGAAAACTCAATTTTGTAACTTCTGTCCACAGCGTAAGTTACTACTTATGTCCCTTTTTGTCTGCAGCTTGCTCCAGCTTTACGTCAAACTACTGATATTCTCCAGTGGGCTTTACACCCTCTGGAACAAGACAGAAAGCATCCTTTTGCCCTTACAGACTGCAGATTAGTTCCTTGGTGTAGGGACTATTAATTCCTACTTTCCCTTGCCACTTCATACCGCAGCTGCCGCAAAGCTAGACGTCAGAGAGGGCAAGGAAGAAGCAGGACCATCAGAGGACAGGGACAGCCCACGTCAGCCCAGAAGATAAACTGTGCATCCTACACATAACACACCTCCAGCAGAGAGCTCTCTGATCCAGGGTTTTTCTGGAATTAGTGGAACTCTTCACTGCCTCCCAGCGCACACAACTCACTAACTGCAGACAGCGTGGCTGAGGGGAGGTGTATTATCAGGGCATAGTTATGTTAGAATTTCTCCTACTTAACATTCTCATGCATTATGAAAGCATGCTGCCAAAATACAGTTTGCATTATTGTCCAGTCTTGCCTGCGAGAGTAGCTGCACTTTATAGATACTACTTCTGCAAAATTAGAACTCAAAGTTTTTGGTATACTAGAGGTGTCCATATCAGACTAAAAACTCATCTCCCTTCTTACCTTCACAGCATAAATTATCCAACAGAAGTCTCAGTTGGAGAACGCTCCTCTTTCATTCAAGTGGGTATGGCACAACTACTTTGTTTCAGGGGTTGAATTTTCCATACCTGCTAGTAGTTTTCAGCCCGCTATGCATAAATATTTAAATGAAGAGATTAAATTTTCTTACACGCATAAGTAGGCAGGACTGCACTGGATTCTGTGAATGCCTAACAGGGCACTACATGCTCAGCTCTGAGCCCTGTGCTTTCTTCTCCAGAAAGTCCAGTATCAAGCTCCGGGGCCAGATGCTGCTGAACTAATACACCAACGCAGCATTTGAGACTTCAAGGGCTAGAACTGCTGAAGGATGTTCTACCATGCAAGGTGCGCAAGTCAGCTTCTGACTAGAACTGCTGAAAGAGTTACCTTSTCCCTCCCCCTGCACAAAGCTCTCTGGTCATGTCAAGAATTGAGACTTTAAAGACAAGGAGAATCCAAAAAGTCTTTGACATAATTAATATCAGATAATTGTTCCGAGTCTTCTTTTGTTTGCCAATTACAAGTGGAAATTGAGTCTGGGGAGCTACTGCAGATCATCTTTATGCAATTACAATTTATGATGAACTACCCAGCTCCAGCAGCACTCCCCAAGCTATAGCACAACGATTCTAAATGGAGGACCTGTAGCAGCAATGACATAATGTCAATTCCCGGTATTTAACATGCCCACAAGCTAGAGCGTACACTCCTGGTTTGCCGCTGTATTTGACCACATAGCTCATGGATGAAAAATTACTTCAGAAATCAGAATGGCAGGTAATTAGCAACACATGCTGTCTTCCATTACTTTGTTTTGTTCTCCTTAAATCACTTCCCATCCATGCTCTTTCTCACCGCTTTCAAGGTTTACTGCTAGCAGCTTCAAACCTGAAAAGCAGCTTGGCTTCTGGCGATGCTACTACATTGTTTCTGCAACCTGACATGTTTGGGGTTCAGACAGCGTAGTCCCAGACAGCTAAAAATTTGACAATGAGCAGTCAAAAATCTGAGTAGATTCCCTGAGCTATGTACCAGTTGACCCTCAGCAGAAATAGAGCTCCATCTTTTTACCTCCCAGACATACTGTAGGACATCAACCTCTTACTAAGAGAGGAACATCAGTTAATACACATGCCAACACACCAAAGCACCCGAGCTGTGGCCCATGGGGGAGCTCAGACCTAGAGCTGCACGTACTGCTTGCTGTGAAGGCAACAAAAAGGAGAACTATACTCCACCGATCCTGCCCCATCYGAGCCGTCTTCACTTACATTTGGTCRAGACTGATTAACATGGGGATTCTGGAAGAACAATCCCTATTATATTTTATACCTTTCACTTGCTGAAGTATGAAAGAAAACCGAGCATGTTTATTTTGATCACCTGCAGACCAGCGCGAGAGGCAGCTCAGCGGGTTTGCCAGCACCGGCCACTGTTGAGAAATGCACCCTCCCKCCAGCACCTGCAGGTGGCACGGTCTTCTTGCATATTTCTAATCTATGCCCTCTAATCACATTCCAGGRAAAAAAACTTTCTAGATGAAAAGAGGTTTCAAAGATTATGTACTGATTTATGATTTATTGTGTTCAAAACCATCAATTTAAACAATTGCTTTATTTTCCAGAGGCTGTGCTGGATTAGATTTAGAAAACATTGACAAGAAAAGATTAATGCTGCAGAACACAAAAYGAGTTAAAGGAGACTGACAATGAAATACACACCCAGCACTGCGCTCGGAACTGCAGAATATGAAGACTCATGAAAAGCATGACTCCTATTGATTATAACAGCAGCAAACATCTTCAAAGAATGAAGCGGTGCCCATCTTTGGAATTAAAGTTCAGCTAGCTAGCCTTTCACTGCAAAGTTTTTGCAGAGTGACCAGTCTTTTTACTCATAACAAGGTATTYTACCTCCACTGCCAGGCTGTCAAGCAGTGCAGCTGTAGAGTCACTCACATGCCACTCCTCCAGGTGGAAGAAATTGAAAATCAGTATTTCAGGTGGCTTAAATTGTGAGTGTTCAACTTGAAACACCTTTTAAAATGATGTATCCACCTTCAAGAAATCAGAATTTGTATCGTGCCTTTCTGCAGGCACCGGTCACTTCAGAAAAATCAGCCCCACATGCAGTGAGGTCTCTAACACCAGCATGCTGACGGTGTTACGGACTTCTTCACACTAAGCCATTCAGCTTGCCCTTACCTTTATACACATTGACACGACATTTAGCAGGCCTCCATTTTGTGTCTTTAGGCTGTGTTGTACATACATAAATACAGAACGAAATGGAAAGAGGACTTTTCTCACTAACAATCTTGAAAAGCTACAACTTKACTTTGAAGGATTTCCACTGACAATTAAGTTCACCAGCAGCTTTTTCAAGGTACAACCCCGGAACATCCACATCTAGTGGCAGATTTCTGTGGCAAGTTACACAGRTTTGCTCGAGGGAATTATCAGAGAACATGCTCTAGTGCACTTSTCCCTGAGACAGAGATTGCTCCATAGTTTTCCCCACAGATATATTACACAGCTCCTGGGGAGTTTTCTCCCGCATAAATTCTTACAGGCTCATGACAAACAGGATCTCCAAAGTGATCCAACCAGGAAAAAAAGAAAAAAAGCAGCTTTTTTCACACCAGGTCTTCAGACTGTACAGCTGCAGGGACACGTCAGCCAGTACAGCCAACAGGGATGGACAACGGGATGGTGCAGAGGCAGGACCACCGACCCCCAGCACCCACATAACGATGTGCCTTGGACTSCTCAGCATCCCCTTTCCCAGCCCTATAGCCACTATCAGACAGAGGATCTCACGGTCTTTACATTGAAGCTACCAGGACATTGATTYCAGTAGGAAAATATGCATCGATATATTTACAATTGGTTCAGTTGCCAAACTGCCTCAAAAAAGAAATYTTGAGGCCTAACCACTAAAATCAATGGCTTTGTAGCAAGCCTGCAATACCTTGGCCACAGAACTGAGTGATTCATGACATGTGACATTTCAGTAATCATAACTGCTTTTGAAAATAAAACTTCAGCTAATCAGGGTGGTCTTGTTTCCCTTAAATACATTAAAAAGTCATTACCTCAAGAACTCATTACATCAACACAGCACTTCTTAAAGGGACAGCATTAGACAATGCTGAAGGGCTTTCGAGATGCTGATACTGAGTCCTTCAGTCACTTCCTTTCATTCAGCCCAATTCTTTCATTCAACAGCTAGAAACATTAAGCTTCTAAGCTTCTCTGTTCAAAGCTTCTTGCTGCCCTTCACTGGCACAGASTCTTGCTGAGCTTGGGAAGGAAATCAGACTACTCATATGTATCAGCACATTTTCTCCCCTGGGCCTAAATTTAAAGCAGACAACATGTTTCAGAAATATTAATTTACATGAGATATTTTAAGTGCAGCACAGGAGTTTCCCAGAGTTTTCCTTCTCATGCTTCTAGCTTCATTAATCAACTCAGCCCTGCCAAAATAGRTTACAGGAAGATGTCTGTAGCCACTGTGGTCTAAGGCATAATCATACCTCAGAGATGAATATTTACAAGCCAATGTCTCCTCTTTAACAAGGACACAAGAAACCAAACCGCCYGGCAGTTGCACGGCGCTGCAGTTAACTCCTCCCGCACCGGGAGGATTCTTGCACTAAAACGGGAGCAAAGCAAGAGAAGAGCAGCACACAAACTGGGAAGAGTCAGCACCTTGAAGTGCAAGGAAAACAGCAGACCTAGAAAAGAGCACGTTTCAGGTGGGCAAAGTCTGGAGGAAAAGCCATGGCTTGCACAGGAGCTACCAGGGAGCCAGTCTAGCTCAAGTGCTCATGAGTTACCTGACACAGGTCAGCAATTAAGGAAGGAGAAAGCTCCTCTCCACCTTTACCAAGCTTTCTATAACTTCTTACGACATTACATATCATGCTTTTGAGAGACTGCAGTCAAACAGCAAAATCCCGCTGTGGTGGCACTGTGCGCATCCCTCCCTACTGCTCTAGACAAGAAGATGGTTTCCACGCTGAAAAGCTGTGTGACAGAAGTCTGCTGTCACAGAGCCACGGGGAGGAAATAACAGAATAACAGCAACAACGCCGAGCAGCTCTTAAGATCAGCAATATTTGATGCAGAATAACACARCTGTCGCCGCTCTGTTCTTGCGGAGCAGAGCACCCATAACAGCATGTCACAGAAAGCTGTAAACACAAGCCAGAAATCCTCTCCCAAACTTCATGCTCCTCCAGAGCCCTGACACCCACAACGTGTCACCCACGCCCAGCTGCTCTCATCTGGGATGCCACAAGGCCGGGCACTGCCCTCTGCAAGCCTCCTTCCAGCCCTCCTCCTCCGCTTGCTTGTGCCTGTGGCTCTGATCATCTTGACAATCCTAGTCCCACTGATTAGGCTGAAAACAGGCATGACTGTCTTCTCATTAGCCGTACGCAGAGCACARCTAACAGGCAAAAGTCTTGTGGCATTTCAATTTGAAAAGGTTTCTTGGTACCTTATTTCCTTCTTGTTTACACCTCCCATGTTTACGTTGATGTTGGCCACCAGAAATCGCAGCAGAGTGTTTTTCTGTTTMTAACACCCTTTGTTTCTGCTACAGCAGCAGCAGGATCCCAGCTCCACACTCAATATTTTAAGTGATAGAATAGCCTGTGTGGTCATGCTAAGGCATGTAAAAATTGCTAAATGCAGCCAAATGCTTCTTCAGATCTGGATAGAAGTATCTTTGCAATTTCAACACACTTGCATGCTCTAATCTTCGCATGCCACAGCTCTTGCTTCTCAGCCAAGAGTAGAGCAGTGAAAGCAGTTCTTGCACTGCTTGTTCTTTGCAACAATCAAATCTGAGAAATATCAGCAAACCAAAGAATAAGTTTTCCTCCACTGATGGATACACCCTCTCTAGATTTTCAGGTGTGGTTCTTCAGATTTCTCCCAMATAAGACATACACAGTGTTATTAAGAGCTCTGCATGTCATTCCAAGAAAGCCATTTGAGTGTGTGTTGGATAAAGAGCTTGCATCAGCCTAGTAACATCTCCAAGCTTAATCAGCTCAGGATTGACAAGTGATAATGATACCCTATATGCTCTTAAGCTTTAGAAAAAAACTAAGGCTGTGGTCCACACTTCTGTCATTCTCCCACACTCTTCTACAGAAGATAATCCAGTTAARTACTTGCACTTCGTAACTCCTTTGGTCCTAAACCCAGGCACTGCCTCCAAGAAGTGAATCATTTCTTGCTGAATTCTGCTCCCTCCCAACAGGCTACAGTTCAAGTTCACGGGTAAGTTCACCTTACCAGGTGACCCTGGGTATTGTAACAGGCAATATACTCAAATACTGCTCCTCGCAAACACAACTCCAGACCTGTGAACCGAGACCCGACCCGTTTCCCAAATCAACTGCAATAACATTGATCAAATACTCTCCTGGAGGAGCGAAAGCCTCTGTGGCCCTTCTGCTCCAGACCCACCTCCCAGAGGGATTACTGCTCAGCCGTGCAGAAAACACGTGGCAAGGGCATGCAGGGAGAGAAGGGGACACAGCAAGAGACGAGARAAGCCTGCAGATTTGATGCCAAGTAGTTGTGTTGCATGGGGCTAGGRGAGGTTGGGGGGAGAAGGGCTGTTTGGGGGACTGCACACCCCAGCGCGCCTCATGGAGGGGATGAGAAGGGTCATGGAACTGAGACAGGCTGGGACAGGGTAGAAAGCCCTTTGGTCTGAAACAAACTATTCAGTACTTCCCTGTTACACGATCTATAGCCATACAATTTGATTTTCCAGAAAAGTCACAGCGAGTTACAGCTCCTCTCTTTGCTCTCCAGTTATCTAGGGTCCACATCTGTGGTAGGAGATCTTTCAAGGGTGAATGCAAGACCTTCCCCCCGTCCATACCGCTCGCGGTCTCCAAACGAGGCAGCTGTGAGCACCCCTGAGCACTGCAGTGCAACGGAGGGGCCACAGTCAGTAGTGCTAAGACTAAAACTATCTTAAATAAATCCCCCCTTCTTCTGGACCAGTCCTTTCCATTTACATCACCATCCACCTAGGTGGCATGAAGTACTACTATAAAGCTGATAATTATGTTTTTACAGAGATTAGATGTTAAATGTTTYCTAATTGTATTTAGGGCTCAAACACTCCAGTTCCATTCAGCATAGAAAGAAAATTATTCCTACTTTCCCCAGACAGAAACAGTAGTTTCCATTGAATAGAAGGTATTTCCCCCCCAAAAATTGCATTGGCTTAAGACCAAGAACAGCCATATTTCAGGCCTCTACCAATAAGAGATTCTCAACTCTAAATTCAGAAATTTCCCCTTTAAATACCTCTGAAAGAAAGGAAAGAGCTCTTATTAGTATTACTCCTAGAGCTGAAAGACCTTCAGATATCAAATCCTGGAATTATTCAGTTACTCTGTGCCGAAAGAGCAATTTCAGAGTACTTGTGGAGAYGGGTATTTAAACATTAATTAGTAAGCTTCTCTCTCACTCCCAGATCTGCAAGAATATGCTCTGCACAAYTGGAATCAAAGCTAGGCTTACAGAAGAATTAATACTGGAAGCCCTTTGAGGACTTTTTCTTTTTCCTCTTAAAACAAAGACACTGCTCACTCTCACACCAGCACCTACATACCATCCCAAGGCAGCCTGCTCGCACAGTACCCACAGCACACAAAAGCCTTGTACTCACCCAGCCACGAGCACAAGACCAGCATGCAGGGGGAAAAAAAAAAAAAAAAAAATAATCCTGCCATAATGGAGACAGAAGTAAGCATCAAACTCTCACAACACTCTCTAACAGGACACAGGAACCTCAGAGCAGCTCAGCCCTAATGTTGCCCAGCCCCAGGAAGCCCTGGGCGGGGGCCAGGCCAGCTCCTCATCATCCCCCGCAGCTGTGGGAGTCCCAGCATCTGCTGGTGATCCCAGCAYTAACTGGTGATCCGTTAATCTGTGCCCAGCTGGGCTGCGGCAGCTGAGCCGCATCCCACCCCGCACCCGCCGAGGGCATGTCCTCCCCTCAGGCAGACCTGACGRTGCATCACCCATCGCGTCTCCCTTTGGGGGTATCTCACGGAAACCCCAGGGCACCCGAGGAGCTTGGCACACGGATACGGCGGTCAGCCAGCACCCGGGTTTCGGCTCTTCTAAGGCATCGTGACRGCTCAGAACTTTCTCTTCTGTGACAGATGTTAACATTCCAAGTTTTTTCCCAACTCAGAATYGCTGAAATACTGCATTCTTAATGTGTTAAAGTGTTCAGGATTTTAAGCACTCTAACTTTTTTCTTTGTACCAGGAAGAATATGTAGTACTTGAACACACACMCCAACAAAAAGGTTTAAAAAGTCTATCACTTGCAAAGACTTGCCTACACAGATTTGCAAAGTACAAGTGTTCACTTACATTGGTAAACCCACTAAAACTTGGTAAGTGCCACTGATGTCATTTAAACAAAACTCAAATTCAGCAGCACAGCTCAACACACACCACTACTTCTGAAGCAAAAAACTCCAAATACCCGTTCTGCCTCATGCTACAGCAGTTTCCCGTTCTTGTTGCTCCCACCCAGTATTCCCATTTTCAGTTGCTGCAGGAGAAATCATTTGCAAGGCAGGCTGTGATGCTCATCAGTTATTTTTAAGAATTAGTCTGGAATCGTGGCACTGTCCATCTCCTCTACAGGACAGAAGACATCTCATAAATATTATTTATTCGCTCTTAAACAATTTTCTTTAAATCCTTCCAGGTTTCCTTCAGTAAATGGGAAATAATGCACGTGGAAAAAATAAGATAAGAATCTCCTAGAATCAAACATTTTTAGTGCTGCTAGTTTAGAACAAAAATGTATAAAGCTTACAATATAATTCACATCAGATGGAAATTGTGCTGACTTTTAGAAAAATAAAACTAAAGTGGCACCGAGTCCTTCCCTTACATTTCCAGATCTGCTTTTCAGTCACCTATAGACAATAGTTCATTTGTGAGAAACACGAGTACAGTAATACTGTATACAGTATTATTTAAATTATGTAATTTGCAGACAATATCAGCATGAGCAGAGTCAGTTCTTATCTGAAAAGTAGTACTGAATGAAGTCTTTAAGAAGACACACCTTTTCCAAGGACAAAACAATCAAGCAGCAGGAACTGTTTCTGTTTTTCTGGGAATCTCTTCCTTTGGAAATACTGTGACCAATGCAAACAGGGTTTACACTGGTGCCCACTTCCTGACCTTAAATCTAAGCGAAGGTCCTGGGTGGTACCTGAAATGCTCTTCCCTTCCTCAGGTTATAAAAACAAAAGGAACGGAGACATTGAAAGCATCCAACCACGTTTGCTAATGGGCCACTTTCTAGCTTTCAGCAAGGGAATGCTATTACGTTCCTTAATCCACCTGCAAATCGATGATGATTTTAACTCGCTTCCAGCCACAAGATATGTGTGCATGGACTGTGCTCTCTGACGAGCCAGCCACCCGTACATGATTGATCAGCGTCCTACCTCGGSTGTGTCAGAACCACAATAATATGACAAATTCTCTTCGTCATGCTTCAGCTTTTGCTGGTTGTTAACGCAAAACAGGTGTGAAGCAAAGGAATAAAAAATACCAGCCGTCATGGCAGATATTGGAGAAGAGGRCTGTGAACAAAGGGCTAACAGAAAGGATCCCTAGAGACCCGCCTTCAGCAGAAAAGACCGTCTGAAACGCCCTTCCCTGTCTCCAGCAGACAGTCAATCACAGGATAATTCCCTCCAATTGTTTCACATTAAACTGTTAGTTATACTTAGAGCTGTGTTTCATTAGTCTTTAATGAGTTACAAGAAAACCGCCCAGAAAAAACTCTGATACCCACCTGGTACCAAAATAGGATATGTACTTTTGAAAACGCTAAGTTTCTGCCTTCATTTTTAGGCTCCTGATTAGCTTTTGAAAACTTGATCTGCAGAGAGACCAGCCAAAATCAGAGCTTCGTTTTAGGGTATGTGCCACMGATCCAGCTTATACCATCTCCGCAGACCAGTAAGACAGAGAAAGTATCGTGTCTCCACTCGAGCTGGCAATCAAAACTCAGGAGTTTTAACTGACTGTCTCACTACCRCAACTAGAAAATGTTGGTGAGATACCTTTTGCTGACAGTCAGCTCTGGAATTTCCGATGCCCTCTGAATTAGTGGAATCTGAGAATTCTAACCGCCTCTCCCATAAATCCTGTTCAGTGTAGTCCTGAATTAAAGTCAGCCGAGGCTGATAAGAGCCCTTCCTTCACCGAGTTTGGGAACAAATACTCTGCGAGTTCTCTGAAACCTACTGAAGTCTATCATACACTTGATCCTGCCTTTAGTTTTCCTTTTTCATGCCTGATCCATGACCTGTGCTCTGTTCGGAACATGTGAGCTTATCTGCAGCCACATCTTCCCCATTTTGGCTCTCAGGCCTTTGCATAAAATGTTTTCAAATACAGTCCACATGTTTTTTAATATACTGAACTTGAATTTCATTTTATGGAACCCAAGCAACTGTGTTTGGTAATTTCTTTTCCCTTAGATCTATCCATCCGATTTTTTTTTTTTAAATACCAGCCATGTACTTACTGTACTTTAATTTTTTGATGTGGCCTCGCTTCAAGTTTTGACATTTTGCTGAAAAGTTTCAACAGCAATTAGTCAAAACACGATGACGTTTTGGTTTTCAGTTTAATCCATACCAGAGCGTAGACCAAAGCAGTTTCCTTCCAGTGAACACAGACTTTCTAATTACACTCACTAATCACAGGAGTAGTACGAGCGTTCTCGGTGGAGGAGTGCCTGCCTGAGTTCATGCTCCAGCCTMATGAACATGATTTGATGCTCCTTCATGCCAAGTGACAGTTTCCACATCAGCAGCGGGGCGCGGGGCAGGGCTCCCTCGAGAAGCCTTGGCTCTGGTTCACAGTCCTCACCGACTCTCCCCCCGCTGCATTTAGGCTCCTCTGTTTCCCCTAGAATCAGCTTTGATGATCTCCCAACACTTTCTGATTTAACCTTTTGCTACTTTTAAAAAATATGCTGACTGTAACCAATTGAATTAACTTACCCAGAGTTAGGCAGCACTGTTTCCAGTGGTTATGGCACAACACTGGGAGACCAGAAACTGAGACCAACGCTGTAGGGCTGCATCTCAAATCTCATAGCTGAAGGAAAAGTAGGATATTTAACCCTACCCTTAGCCGGTTTTGAGTTAACTCTGGGTCCTGAGCCGTTCCAGCCCTCCCAGTGCAGAGAGAGAGTGCACCTCTCTCCGTCTGCTCCTCGTGGCCCTCCAAACTGGAATGTAAATGTTGTCCCTAGGGGACAATTGCTCTTAGTGGACTAAGGGAATCCAGATCTTTATCACCAAGCTCTTTTACATCCAAASTATGTCGTATGTTCAAAGTTTCCAACAGCAAAATCGACCTGTGTTGTTGCTCCAGAAACAACTGCATTAAGGCACAGGTGACAAATGGGTCCGTACCTGCATCTCCARAGGTGTGCTGGAACATCTGCTATTTAAAACATTATCCAGGACCATTGCAGTATTTCRTATAAAGGGATATATATGGACAAACAATTTTGACTACATATTTAAAGAAAAAAGAATTTGAATACAGAAAAAATATCCCACAGTTTCCATAGAGAAAAAGAAACATTATGAAGCCTATTGGATTATTTATCCTATAATATTATTAGAATTTTCACAAATATTATAACCACAGCAGCAAGTAATTATTTGGCTTTCCTTAGCTCAACATAAAATTGTGTCAAATATTATCAGTAAAACAATACAACTTAGCTGCTTTAACATCTGGAATAAACATTGCCAGAGGATGACATTTTTCTTGTCAATCTGGTAAGCTAATAGACCATTAAATACTAAATATTAGAGAGCAGGGAAATGTATCTCACACATATACACAGCGATAGCACCCATGAAGAAGGATGGTTGTTTCATATTGACTGYGTCGCTGATTGCAATGTGAGTACATGGCGCAAGCTAGCACCCTAAAAATAGCTGTACTGACTATCATAACATCATTTTGTCTCCTRAGTCACTTAGGAGTTTATTAAAATTTTACCCCAGTTCCAAACTTGTCTGAATTATAAGAAAATTCTGAGCTAAAACCRAATTGCACATCCCGAACCTCTTTTACAACTTCCTGTCAAAAACCATCTTTCCCAACAAGTAGGAAATGAAGGAGAGAGAAACAACGTTTAAAACACGGCACAAAATGCACTGCAGAGAAGCACACAAAAGCATTGCCACTACCAAGCAGATATCTCAGACTCGCTCTCTAACTCAATACCATTATCATAAAAGGCCTCTGAGTTTAACAATCCCTGCAGCCACAATCTGACTCCTAAACACAGGGAATAACTGTTTCTGTACTGCTGTTCATATTCTCCCATTTTGCAAATCCTGCATCTGTATTGGACACAGACAAATACTCCAGACGCAACCGCAGCTATCCGCACAGAACCTAGAGCCGGCCAGACTTCCAGGAACGGGGACACCAGCCCAGGCGAGCCCAGCAGGCTCCGTTCACTGTGGTCCTCACGTTGGGGGAAAACCAGCAGGAGACGGCAGCCCGCAGTGCCAGCATTGTGTCACCCAGGGACGGCGGAGCTTGCAAACACCCCRACGAGACAGTTTTCCAGATGCTCAGTGCTATCAGCCAGCAGCAGGAATGATGCCTGGGCCAAATACGTAATACAAGGCAAYGTGAACCATGACAACAGCAAGACAAGGCGATGTGAGACAGTGCGCTCACTCGTTTAGCTAACAATGATACAAATCAAGAGCAATTCCATAAAATTACAGAACTTCTCTCCCTCTACATTTACACACCTTTAAAAATAAGCAGGCGTGATAGGGCTTGCATCCCCCAGGTCGCAGCAAGTTTACCCATGCCAACATTGTCCAGAAAGCATCCCTAAGAGAAAGAACTCTGTAAATGATGGAKAACGAGGTGGGCTAAAGTTTGTGTCTTTCAAAAAGATTGAAAGTAGGAAAAGGATGCATCTGGAATTCTGGCTCTGTAACATAATCACCCATCTGAAAATGAGGATGCATGTATATATATGTACATATATATACACACACTCTTTTTAACCAGTTATGAAGTCTAAGGGCTAGCTCAGCTCTCACTGAAGCCAAGAATTACCTTAAGGTGACTACAGCAGGATGTATGGACCACATGCTGCAGCAGCAAAGCTCCTTGAGGGCACGGCAGGGACTGGAAAGTGCTGCYAGAGAAACTTTCACCCGTGAAATGCAATTCTTGATGCCCTTTATATCAGAGAGAGCATGTTCTGCTGGCTCTGATTAGCTGGCAGGGAAGAGCTGAATTAAAAGCAAAGAATGAAGGATAAATACTTGTTATCAGAAAAGCACTAGGTGATTGCATCCCAGTCCCAGCATTTTATTCACCTGTCTCACCATTTGGCTGCTCAAACTATTCCAGCATCTCTGGGTATCATTGTCRTAACATTGTGTAACCATTAAAAAACTTAAGAACGCAACGCACAAGGTAAGTGCTGCCTGCATATGAGACAAGCTTTAAAGCACCAATTTTAAGTGGATGTGATACATGAATTACAAGTCATAACCATGTCTTTTAACCATAATACTGACCAAGTGGCTCCCTTCATGTACTTAATGTCACTATATAGAGTCAGCAGTTGCTTAATAGTTAAATGCTTCAGATTATTTCATAAATGCCAATTTTTATGCTTTTACAGTATGCCTCACAAAACTGAATTATCCAAAAAAACAGCAGAATAAGGGAAATGGCCCTGAAAATGTAAAAAAAAAAAAAAAAAATCCATTACTTGAAATCCTGTTCCTTACTCACCTAAAATATTTTTTATTGACTTTTTATACTTGCCATAAAATTAAATCTCCTGCAATTTATACACAGCTTTTATTAAAAAAAAAAAGCATAGGTTGTATTTGTGCTACCAGACAACATTTGTTGCAGATGTTCAGAACTTGGCCACCTCTAAGAAAATGAAAGGTCTAGGCATAGTCTCACTGATGTCCACACAAGATTTATTCCAGACTTTAAGATGAGTATGGCAGGATGTTTCACAGATGCAACTGTCGAGTGCAGTGGCACTTTACCGTGTATGTCTATGTAGATGAAGCACATGACAGCAGATTTAAAGAACTCATTCAGAAGATTCCAGGGGGTTTATCGAAATTCAAATACTAATTTTTTTTTATTTTGACTTTTGAAGGAGCAGAGATGTGGGAGGAAGTCTGACAGTTTCTGGCTTCTTTTCCTTTTTCTGAAAAGCAAGAACTTTTTGTAAAAGATAAGTAATTGGTAAAAACTTTCTTTAATGGAAAAAAATCTTCTTCTTCAAAAGGCGTGCCAATAGAGAAGTTTTGTTCAAGCTGAATAGGTACATTTTAGATTCCACTGCAACAGTTTTGGATTTTGATGTATCCTGACTACCTCAGTTATTTGCTAATGTAAGCACAGCAAATTATCTGCTATCATCTAGCTGAAGCTATTAGACTGCAGTTAATAATTTACTGCTCAACTCATCTTTATTCTGAACATGCAAATTATTAATTGATTACAGGTTTTCTGTGGTCATCTGTGCAAATGACTGCTCTTGCCATTCATTACTGCCTCCTTTTCCACCTGCCTGTCAATCAGCTTTTCTTGGCGATGCCAAAATAACATTTCAGTCTTGTGCTGTTTGTGGAGTGATGGAGCTCAAATCAAAGCAGAAGCGGAGGAGCCCACACAACAGCTATGCAGCCCCTCAGGTGTGCGATGCTGACAGTCGGGATGCATTATGTTCACTGGGKTTTTGGCACTTTTGGAAGACGCGTAACACAACACAGTGCTCCCGTGCAGGACAAATGGAGACCGTAAGCAAGAAGTCAGAAACTAGAACAAATCTCAAGCGCTTTGCACATCTGCTCTCATATTTGCAGGTACATAAGGTAAAAAGGATGGTTGGCTCTGTGGAGAYACAGGATTATTAAACACGATGCTTTTCACGTATGCTAGGCACAGAGCCACGTCCTTCTCTTTGAGACCTGACTCTTGCTGACTGAAGGGTATTCTGGCAGCCTCACACATGCAACACAGGGCCATGCTTTACAAAGCACAGCTACAGTACCAGCTTCTCATGTGAATCTGGGGTGCTTTATTCACAAGATCCCGCACACCAAGTATTTCCAGGTCTGTGCACAGAAGGCAATGGGTGCCACTTGGCTGCCCGGACTGTCAGCTCTCTACGGCAAGTATTTTCTGTTGTAACCCCTACCCTGTGCAACAAATAAGGCAAAGATCTTTATAAAAAAGGACCAGTGAAATGTCCCAATAGATTAATTTTAAAAGGTCACTTAAAATAAATCTGTGTGTATAAAAAAACTCTTACTGCTGATAGAGTAAAAAAGAAGAAGAAAAAGAAAATRTTGATAAAATACAGTGCCACCCTGAAGATTTGGAAGGAAACGGAGCAGTAGCAGGTGCCTCCTCTGGCAAGGTAGACAATATCATATGAATCCAGAGGAGCTTCAAGAGTTAGATCTACAGCAGCTTTACCCGTTTTTCCACCAGGCACTGAGAATGGGTTACTAATAGTTTCCTGCGATCTGCTAAAACAACAACTGCTTAGGTCATGGTAAAAAGCCAGGGTATCTGGCTGTATTTATTCTATTACAAGCTATGTTTTTAATCTTGTAAGAAATCATGTGATGGCTTTATCTCCAGCTTTAAAAAGACCTACCTCCAGGTCCCTGCACTTGGAGTTACTGCATTAGAGGAGGTGAAGCAGGAAAAGCCTGGCTAATTTCAGAGCTCTGCCGACAAGATAGCACCAACACATCCCAGCCACAGCGTGAGCCTAGAGCGCTCTCGGGCTCACCAGAAAAGATCATTTATACAAGTACTGATTGCAACATGATGAAGACATGGGAAACACACAGCATTTGYRTTCTGTTCTAAAATCACAAATCAAMCCCCCCAAAAGAATGACCAGAAATCAGAAAAATTGTTTGTTTGTTTAAGATAATGAATGTGCTTTTTTCTGTGTTTTCTTTTCATGACACATTTGCATTACATCTTCAATATTTTTCCTTCCACCCTGAAGATTAGAAAAATGAAATTTCCCTTGCTGAGTCTCATATAATATCTTCATCCCAGAAACAGAGACTTTAGGAAAACACAGCAAGGCTCAGATACTCAAAAGGTATTTGAATGACTAATTCCCTTTCTTTTCAATGTGTGTGAAAGGCCTAAATATTTTTGAGACCTGAGGGCCAAATATGAGACTTGCTAAAAAWATGTACCCATTTGCAAAAACGTCTGTAAGTTACTCTTCTTCCCAGCTATCGGTGGTACTTGCTTCAGCTCTCGAACCTCGGTTTAAGGTAGCAATGTATCATCATTTCTTTTCGGAGTGCTCTTCACTTCTGCCAAGCAGAAAAGAGGTGGTTCTTTATGCTGGCTGCCTCCTGGTCTTCTCCTCCTGCCCACCGTCTTTTTCCGTCCCACCTCCCTGATTTTAGTAAGGAAAGGAGATGGGGAGGAAGAGATGCTCACATCTGTGKGGAGTCACATCTGTAGCCAGCTCTCCTGTATTCAATCCTCTGATTTGGCTGTAGGGAAGAAGCAGGTCTTGATTGCACAGAGCTTTGAAGTTTAATGGTGATTGGAACATGTGCTGAAAGACAGTGTCACTATCACGTTTATATCAAAAGTTGATTATCTATTGAAAGGAAGTCTGGTTGTATGTTTACTTCCACTTCTGTTAATATACCAGGAAAGGAGAGGGAAATTAGCATATGAAAATGCCAGCTGTGACTAATAGCTATCAAAATAAGATAGGGCTGGGCTCAGATCAAAGCGGTCTGCTAATTTGGAATAAATCTAATATTGTCTTTTCTGTCTTAGAGTTACTTTAGGCCCTCACGGTAAAAAGATTTATTGGGAACCAGAAAAACACATCTGAGTTTCTCATTTTACACGCTTTACATTCGTATGATGATATTGTTTCTTTTACACAGTTGCAGGATAGCACCAAAAGAACAACATAAATTCTCTCTGGTACCTTTCAGTCCATGTTCAAAGACGTGAAGTATTTGGCATAGAAGATTTATGCACCAAGGTGATACTCTAACAAATTATGTCAAGACATCTGAAAGTCATCATTTCTGTGCACATGCATGCATTTTAAAAGAAAATCTACAAGAGGATCAAAAACAAGATTAAACCACATCTGTTTGGGTTTAAACGACATTGTCTGCAGAGTTCAAAGTTGTTTCCTTTCGTCTAACAAAACTTACCCAGCTGTTTTTTATCTTAAATTCCTACCACTATCAAAGAAGTGTTTTCATTGGCCAACCAATGTTATTTCTAGAAGTTGAGCTAGTTAGGAATGGAGCTAAGTAAGAAAATATGCTTTATTCATCAAAGGTCTACCCTTTGTGACTTGACTTGGCACACTGAGAAAATTAATAGAGAGGTTTCATCAGGTTCTAATGGGAGCAGTGTATCTACTGTATGTCATCATGCCATAAATTAGGTCCTCAATCTTTTTACACAAGTAATTGACTACAACTGACACTGATAAGGAAAACATGAGACAGAATGAATTGGAAGAGGCACAAATTATATAATAAATAAATAAATACAGCACAAATTCAATACCTGGGAAAGACAAATGTTTTGAAAACTGTCATCAATCAGTAAACATTCTGCATAGACGCAGGTGTTGTGCAGCAGTGTTGTTATAGCAGGACTTGTTCAGCTACCACTGACAAATGTACACACACATGTAATTGTGTATGTATATGTATACGAGCACACACACACACAATAACACTAGACCATGAACTCCTGTTGTTCAATGTTAAACAAAAAGAGTAATAGGTGGTAAAACAAGACTGCCTCCATCATAACAACAGTGTTTTGTGTTAAAATATGAAAGAAATATGAAGTTAAACTAAAAGCATATGACATGACAGCTGCATACCGAGCAATGAATTTCACTTTTCTGTATGCCCTCTGCCTTTCTGAATGGCTTCAAGTCGCAYGTGAAGGTCTGGTTCACACACCACAGCCCCAGTCTCACTCCAGTGGGAACCGGCCGAAGCCTCTCATGAACTAGGCTACATCCTAACTCCTCGAGGCARAGTTCCCTACGTCCTAAGGCCCGTCTGGATTCACAAACCAAGCCGCAGAACACTTCCCTTGGCCAAGCTGTCCTCAGAGCTGCCCTCTCTCCCCCTCCCAACACACACAGCATGGGAAGGGAACTGGCATCGATYGCCCTTTCGACCAGGAGCCCAGGGCAGGAGAAGCTGCAACAGCTTGGGTCGTTCAAGCAGGCAGAAGGGTATGCAGGTGGAGACTTGAGGGTCCCGCTCTGGATTCTGGTACCTAACCCCCCCAGAAGTTTTCTTTACTTTGAGGATCTGGCCCTATTCTTTCTGAAGTCAGGAACATAACTTGCTTTTATTATGCAGCAAACAGGAAAACTGAGCAGTTGTRCACTCTACAGCTGGTCTGCTAATGTCACAATCTTTTCAATATGTTCATTATTCAGTTGTCACAGATTTATACATTTGATAGCTCTCAATCTGCAGATCATTCATATCATGGCCTAACAGCTGGCATTTCATGCCATAACACTGTAACTATGTACTCATAATGTATAGAACATATGGGGCTAACTTTGCTTTACCAACTGAGTACATATTGTGTGCTCCGCAGTCAAATGTAATTTTACACACTTCCAATTTACATTTAACATTGTGTGTGATAAACCAATAAATCATTTGGCCTGGAAAAAGGAATAATACCAGCTAATTTATGTAACTAATCAGAAGCACATCAATTTTGTTGTGTGTTTTCACTGGAATCTTGAACTTGAAAATATTTTGGGTGGTCTTTGTTATAAATTTGTTTCCCTCCTCTTTCCAAAATCTAGTGTTTCAGAGTAACCTCTATTTGTCTTATCAGTTCCACACAAATGGAAAAAAACAGTGATTCAATCTGTTGACATATGTTTAGAGACCACTCATAGAAGGCTGGCCCTCTGTGTACAGCTCAGGAGGAAAAACTATAACTGGATTCTCCAAAGGGGGAAAGTTCAAGAATGGAAATAAATCAAGATGAAGAACAATAAGAAAATATGCTGTCAATTTATTCAAACACCTTCTGGCATACAGCAAGAAAAATAGCCCCAGTGCCCCCATCATTACTTAATGCAATTCTCTTTTTCCAGGTCACGGTAATACATGTTCCAGCCACCATCTGAAAATTAAATACAAAGCTGGCCAGAAACAGAATTCATACAGCTCCAAGGGGATGTGTTCAATAATGCCCCAGTGCCTTAGAAATTTAAGTCAAATCTTCACAGTCCCAAAGCAACATTCAGGCCCAATTTCAGTGCTTAAGTCTCATGTCTTTAAATATCCTTTCGCATGTGGCTTAGGCCAGCAAGTGCATTCAGCTGTGTTAACCAAACTTCTTCGTTCTTTACAGGACAACCATGCCTCTCCASAGCAGATCATCCGATGAGCAATGGCAACAAGGCCTAGGAATGGCAACACAGCAAAACCCAACCATTTCARAAATATGCTGCCGTTGCCTGTCGCTGATGCTCCAGAGCCCTCCACGGGAGGTGAGCTGAGGACAGAGAGCGAGAAGCGAATATCCTGGCTCTACCCACTGCACGTACCAACTTCCTTCAGTGCTATTTCAGGGTATTTCTTCCCCCTTCCCAGACCAATACACCCTTCATCATTTCAAAGATGGATGGATGCGGATTGGGGGTTTTGAGGGTTTTGGATGAGTAACRGCAGTAAGGGCCATCCAAGTGATTTGAATTTCAAATCCGCGGAGGAGCTGGAGGGCAGCCCTTGGCGGAAGGTTGGTCATAACTGCCCGTGCAGCAAATATTATGGTGTATTCACTTTCTAACTGCATCTTACTCAGTAGCAGACAAGTCTCTTTCAGCAAAGCAGATTACAGCAATCTGYACCTTCACTGCAGCCCTTGAAAATTTCTGTGAGAAAAGAGCAAATGCTTTGCTTAGAAAAAAATTCTGTGTAAATATTGGGTAAATATGGAATAAGTATTTATAAGGATYGTGTGTCTGAGTCACATAAACATGCTCAGAGACATGTAACTTCCTAGGAGCTTTTCACAGCACTGATGCCACGAGAAAAGAGACACACACACTACGCCAGCGATGCGCTCTCACTAACCAGTTCCCTTGTGATATGACTGAATCTCRACAGCCAAAACCAATAGACCTCTCCAATTGTGGACAGACAGCCTYTCTGAGATCATTGCCTAGTGGGTAGAGATCAGAGTACTCCCTTGTGCTTGGGCAGAGATACCATCAGTCAGCTTAGGATAAACATTTAGTCCTCCCAGTCCCACAGTCCTCCTAACATTCCCACAAAGTCATTAAGTGCCTATTTTCAAGCATCAGAATACCAGAAAATATGAAAATTTTAACCCCAACAAGATTATAGTGTTGACATCACACTGACTTTGCTAATATTGCTTCATATTATGTAAACTTTGAAGGCTATAGTTATGGGAAGGCATTGCAGCCTTCGGTGCCACAGYGGTGAAAAATGTAGCTGAGCCCTTTTTAAATTACAAGGAGGAACCCATCTGTTGTCTTTCAAAACACACACCCAAGAGCCAGCTATCCAGCTTCACGCTCACCTCTAGAGCACTCAGGGAGGAGGTGCGATATGTAACGGCCCTGCTTCGCTAATTGAGCTCTGCACTGCCTTCCTCAATGGYAACGTCTGGCCTTTAATAACACAGTGCTCTGGAGGGAAAAACAGACTCAAACAAAATCCTTTCGTTTAATCACTCCAAAACACAGTAAATATTTCAAAAGAACTTAATGATATAAAAGCAAACATGAGAGGCAAAATCCTGCTGTTCTGAAAACAATTTTAGAGATGTTTTGTGTCCAAAGAGACCCTTTTAAATATTGTCAGACCTCCAGAATGTTCTTATTAGTCCTACTACCGCAGGACCTGTGAGCTCTGGTCAAGTGCTTTGACCTACTGTACAAAGACATGAAGACACAACCCACCCCGAGGCGGTCTGCAATTAAAACAAGACGAGAGACAAACTAGAGATACAGGCAAGCCAGCGGGTCATGCAAGGTAACCATGATCATCCAGCCAAGCTGTGCCTCAGTATAATCTTTAGATTTTTGATGCGTATCAAACAACCACAGGGAGTTTTACGGAAGTTTTGAAGGAACATATGCACTTTGTGAATGTGCGAGWGAAGTTCCTCCCATAAGCGTGAAGAAAAATGCAAGTGTAAATCTAATCAGGATGGGATGGAGATGGGCACCGTGGGCCACCCGCATTTGGGAGTCAGCCTTTCGGTAACACAGTGAAATGACCAACTGGACAGGCTACAACGCTCAGTAGCACCTTGTAAGCAAAGCCAAGATGTTTATAGGTGATATGACAGAGAAAGGGATRTCAGTGAATGGACATCAATAGAAAGAGAAGACGGAGAGCGGTGCAGGTACCAGAGGGTCAGGAAACCGAAAACAAAATGTGATATTACGGAAAAAACCTGCTGAGGGTGCTGTTTCATTGCAGGTTTATAAATCGCTTATTTTGTCTGAAAAGGGAGGGTCCCACTGCCACTTGTCTTTTTCTCTTCCTCCCCATGTCCAGCCAGTGTGGACACACCATTGCTACTCAGCAAAACCAGTGGAAAAGCCTGAACCAATTCATTGTGCAATCAGACCAGGTGTGAAGCTGACACAGAGCGGGGAGGTTCGGGGAGGAATTGAAGAGAGGCCTGAATGGAAGAGAACTTGTCTCAGGAAGAAAGGGAGCATCATCCTTTGAGTTACACCAAGGAGAAGTCTGGAAAGATAGCAGTGCAACACGAAGATAACCACTCCACCCTCTTCCCTACTGCACACACTGTTCTCATCTTGCTTGTAGTCTTAAGGACTAATTAACRCTGCACTAGCTCTGCTCATCCCAGAAACCTGATGTTAACAGAAGATATCAAATGAATTGCTGTTCTTCAAATGGAAAAGAGATGTTTTAGTGGCTTGAATTTTCATTGTGTGGGTGTAAAGAAAATATGCTTATTTTCTTTTTTATACAYGAGGAAACATATGGAAGCTGGATTATATTTGTCCCAGCCTGCCAGTATTTTAAATTTATAGAACCCAAATCCTTTGGGGAATGCCATAAATTTACATACACTCTCAAGTGCTAATGCTTGCATAGGGATCTTTAGATTAGCGGATCCATGTGCAAAAGCACGTATGTACAACCACCTCTTTAGAGGCCTCGCACATACGGAAGCCAATGCAGGTTAACGCTTCTCATGTCAGCGTTACTCAGGCCAGCATCAAATCAGAAGCTCCTTACTCCACACCATCGCAGTTCCTCAGAGGACATGTCCTTCAAGGATCTAGCAGCACTAACAGTAGAAAGTTCTTCAGTTTATCAACGTATATCACCTAGGATGCAATAAGAATGCTTTCCAGGCTGTGTTATCTATTAAGGCCCAAACATTTCTCAGTTGGTCTTTTTATCTGATGCTAAAATTTAGCCCTAAGAAATATCAGCCAGTGTCCAGTCTGTCCYAGAACAACAGAGCAGTTTATCTCAACAGTGCATGTAAATGAATGGAAATTTCCCACTTTAAACTAGTTTACATTTTCATTATAATTGTTTTGCTTTATTCAGTGACTTCCCGATGCAAGCCAAACCAATTTATATGTGGAACTAGATTTTGTGTATCAGCAATATCCCCTGATACAGTTCTTCAACAGAAACATTTGAAAGCCTATCACATAAAGGCTTAAAACTAGTATTCTTCCYCACAAGTTAACACCAAACGTCTGCGCATGCTGCAGGACACAAGACTTAAGATCGGTGAAGTCTGATCTGGGGAACTGCAGAACACCAAAGCCCCAAGAGATCGGGCAGAGCAGCTCCCCTGGGGCGTGCGGTGCTGGCAGGGTCCCCGTGTGTGTCACAGCGTGGGAGCCGCGGGTCTGGCATGGCAAGAGGACTCGAACCCGCATCTTTCCGCTGCAATATCAGAAGGTGGCAGTGTTGGATCCACCATCGCCTTCAGCCTCAGCCGAGCCTCCACCAACAGCAGCTGCCAGCACAAATGCAGCCTTAATAATGACAAATTACACATCCGCCGCTCAATTAGTCATCATTCATGTCGTGAGCCCGGCCTCCGTCAGGTGGCTACAGTCAAAATCCCTAACACTGAATTAGCTGTTTTGTTAAAAAGAAAATTAAAAAAAAAAAAAAAATATCTAACGCAGTACTGGGGAGATGGGGACCCACAGGCTCTGCACATGTCGGGGGGCAGAGTCACCGACATCGGGTTCTCTGCTTCTCTGGGCTGAGGTTTTTCAGAATAAAGCAGATGAATTACAGGAGAGCAACCCCAGACCGTGCCCAACGGGACCACTTCAGCCTTCAGTCACGTCACAGCAAACACGACAGGCAGTAACGTTGTCTGCGGCGTTAGACAGCAACTGATCCTGCAAATGCTGAGCACCAAGCAAAAGGTTGATGGGCTCAAAGTTATGAAGATGTTTAATCTCGGTAAAAGCACTGCAGCCTCTCCAAGGCCTAGAGGCTCAGACTCAGCTCAAAGAAGTCTTTACTACACGGTGAAGTGTAGACAGACACGTATGTCCTCTGCCCATACCCCAACTTAGCCAGACAGAGGCCAGCTCTAGCCTGGGAAGCCTGTGACCACGCTGAAAGGTGCCTCACCACAGGTGATTAGCCCTGCATAGGGGGAAGATGCATTTTTTGGCCACAACTATCCAGCTACCCCAACTGCTTCAGGACGCGCACGAAGCCGATGTAGGCATCTGTCTAGCCAGCTGCCTTTGCACGGGGTGAAGGGTGCAATGTCTTAGGCTGCCCGACCCAGGAACGCCTTCTGAAAATGAGATGCATGTTCCAAAGTCAATTAAGCCTTATAACTGCAAATGGAGCCGTGTCTAGGTATCCTTGAAAACCTGAGCCGTAGTACGCGCCCAGAGACCTCACCATCTGGCACAATCAGTCCCAAAATCAACACTGGATTCGGGGTTTGCACAGAAGCACTAGCATTTTCCCTTCCACCATAGGACACCACGTCCAGGTGGTGAACTTCTGCCTCACGTCACATCTGAAAGACCAAATCACTGAGGACCAGCTTGTAAGCGCTCGCTCACCCACTCATATTTGCCCCAGTGGAAATACCGGAGGAAGTGTCTGCTACTCAGTGAGAGCAAGAGGCAAACAATCTGGCTCAGAAAGGAAACATAACACCAGCTGATTCAGAGCTTTTTAGCATATGAATGTGTAAATTTGCTGTGACAGGTGGGATGTTTCAATGACTTTCAATAGAAAGCCAACTGCTACTCAGTTATCATTAGAAATTTCTCACTGAAATGCCAATGACTGGTGCCCCACGCTGGGTAACGGAGCTCCAAATTAGTTTTTAAAAAAGAGAGTGAGAGCAACTAAAAACAATATCCCTGCTGGGTGATTTCCTGATCGGAGCACAACTAGCAAAATGTTTGCTCATGCAAATGTTTCCTGCCATGAGCAGCTTAACAATATCAATGTGTTTCATGCAGGAAAATAAACTACAAATAATGAAAAGCACATGAGGCAAATAGAAATATTTGGAATYAACCTAATTACAGAAATCTTCACTTTATGGAAAGAGCCAGAGAGTCCAAGCAGCCCAGCACTGACCTCAGCCTGTAACACAGCCAGGGCAGGAAGGGTCTTAGGAGGAGATTTCCAAGACAGCTTAGCTCTTGTACCTCTTTGTCAGATATTCGGGGGTMTTCAGTACGCAGCAAGTCTTTCAGCGGCAGCTGCTGGACGCTGAGCCTCGGTAGCAGAGCTCGCGTGATCCCTTCCCATGCACTCGGATCCACGCTCCCTCCCCACCCGGACTGCAGCCGCATCGGCTCCCCTTCTGCCCCAGCGGGGATGCGGCAACCGGCTCCGCGGGGAGGGGGGCTCAGGCTGCCCTCACCACGCCGTCGGGGCTCTCCTGGCCCGAGCAAGCTGGCTCTGCCAGCCGCAGCGCAGCTACCAAAGCCCACACCTAGACTTAACTTCAGCGTTTCTCTGCTGGTGCAAGGTAGCTCGTACGCGGAGCAGTCCTGCCCCCAGAATAACCCTCTGCCTGCAGGCCACTCTACTGCAGGATTTGCAAGAATGAGTGGCAAAGGATAATTTCACTAGATGGGTCTCCTGGAAAATATCRGTAAGACAGGGGACACATTTTAGGGACTTGGTAAGACTTTTGGGTGGCTCCTGTCCAACAGCCAGCACACAGGAAAAGAGCCTGTGTATTTTTACTCTCCTGGAATAATACAGAGAAAAGTTCCCATCTGCCTCCTCCAGCTCTGTTCCCCTTCCAAGACGAATAACAACAGATCACCACCTGATTTTGCCCAGCCACAAGACAAAATGGTCCAGCAGTCCTATCAGCAGCAGTTCAGGCCAGGATTTAAATCCTCAGTGGGTCACATACATACCTCCTGCAACATCCCTCTCCACCTCAGGCCCCTCACCGTTACCTACTTCAATCAGTGTTTCAGTTGCGCTTCCATTTGTTTTTACTAAAATAAACACAGAGGTGCTCAGAAACGACAATAACAAAATGACCCAACTGCAGACAGATACATACTGATGTCTAGGAGACTTGCAACAACACAAGCTAGAAGAGGGCTTTTTTTCCTTCTTCACCAGGCAGGTCCCTGTATTTCAGGGACAGATGGGATTTTTCTTGACACTATAAAAACACTGTTTGCTGTGACCCAACAGAGTCATGCTCACTGAACCAACTGTCATGCTCTAAATACACTAAATGCTACACTAAGTGAAACCAAACAAATGAATTCAAAAAGATTAACAACTCTAAAGCTAAAAGACATGGAGCCTTTTATGTTTTTCTCTCCAGGATATCTGGGACATTTGTTGTGAACACAAGTATACTGCACATGATTACAATTTATTGAATTAAACCCAGAATAGTTTCTGTTGTATAAAGTAGCACTTTCTTCCCTTATCTAATGCAGATGAAATCTTGAACTTCAATGCCCATCTGCAATACCGTGTTCCATTACAAATATATTGAGCAAATTAAACTAAGTTCATCTGGAATGGTATTTTTTCTAGTTTGGTTTTTGAGGTTATGAGCAGGGCTTCAGGCAGCTGCTGCAATCAGTCTGTGAGTTAAATGTTGGTTTCATGGTGGCTGATGACCTAACAGAAACAGCAAATGTTGAGCACTAGGGGAAAATAGCAGAATCCTGTTTAATCATCTTACATTTCCTCTTTTTTTTTTTTTCCCTAAAAAAGTTACTTTTCTAAAAAGGGATTAAAAACTTCAGCCATTTTTCTGCAAGAGCCTTTGGTTTCAACCCACAAAGAGACACAGTGGGGGGATTAATTTTGCTTAACAATCAACTTGAAAAGTTGCCTTTAAACAAGACACACTGCGTTTAGCTTTGAAGTTCAGATGTYAGCTCCAGTTTGAATCTGAAGAGAGTTTTGAGGAGCACATTCGCTTTGCCTGCAGGAGAGGATTTACGGCAGTGGACCTTTAGCCACAAATCCCYGTGCGTACCACGGCCCATAAGCAAAATCACAACGAATGTACRCAAGCTACCGACATGCACCAAAGCTGATATTGAAGTTTATATGACTCCCGATGCTGCACTTGCAGGCTAATGGCTCGGCACAGCACATGAATTTGCAGGGAAGCACACACTGACGTGGCCAGGGCTGCGGAGCCAAAGGGCATTCGACACCCAGCACAGAGGATGCTGCCGCGTGTCCGCCCCAGAGATGTRCTCATCTGAAACGTACCAGGGCTTGGACGCAGCCTGCACTCACATCGACACATCGGAGATTATATTTTATATCTAGCAGTTTAGAGAGGCCTTGCAAGGTCTGTTCTTCTTCTTGCTTGGTCCTGCTCACCCAAAGGCCTCCAAAATGTATCRGCTATCAAAAACATGACTTCAAAGCTGAAGAAAAAACGGAAAGCAAACATCTAAAAGCCCAAATGGAGGTAGACAACTACACCCAGTGCTCCAGGAAGTGTCACTTTACAATACGCGAAGTCTGTGGAGGTGATGACATTAACACTCACGGCAGAATTTCACTCCCAGTGCTGCTAAGAAGCAGCTGAGAAGCTCACAGCTCTGCTCCAAGGTGTCTCTTGAAGTCTCCTGTATTTCCTTGCGCTGCCCTGACAACAGCTCTCTGTGGCTCTCTCATAACACTGCACATTGTGAAATCAGAGTTATTAGCTATGTTAGCCGACGCAGGGTGCAAAATAACCCCGAGCCCTCTTTCTTAGATCTCGGAAAACTATTTGACTCAGCTTTATTTCCTTACCACGAGTATAAAAAAAATAGGCACTGAAAGAGTTTACAAACCCTTTTCATGTGGAGAGGAGGAACGTGAGTTCCCTTTAATCTTTCATAGCTTGTGTGTGTTAACGGCATGCTTAAAGAGTGCCAGCTGATTTGAATTTTGCAAGGGATATGCAGGGACCACCAAAGTCAAAGGCGGCCTGTCCTTGCGATGAGAGAGCGGCTGCAGGAGCCAGGGCAGAGGTGACTGTGGGGAATGTAGGTCTAGAAAGCGACATGGGGCTGAGATCATCACAYGAGCGGGATGGTCTCTTCTGCAGACTGAAGTCCACGTGCACAAGTCGGGTCTACCCTAGACCAGGGAAAAGGAGACTTCCCTGCTCACCTCTGCTCATTCCACATCTCCAACTTGCCAGGAAGGAGGAGAAAAAGGCTTTCTCGCTTAAGCATAGGGTCTTTGCAGAGAGTGTAGTCTTCACTGCAATGATAGGGATCAACTTCAGTTTATGATGGGTGSCTTACTGTGAAGGCAAAAGATGAATTATTATGTAAGATAAAAAAAACAGATTAATGATGGGAAAAAAMCACAGGTGAAGAGAACTACCAACAGATTATGTCCCAAGAGCACTAGGGCTGCTGCTATCACAGGGTGACTAGATCTAGATTTTAGTCACTGGTTTACCACCTCCCTGAGTTGAAGTACCCATATGACTGAAACATTTTCTAAGCGCTTTCCAGAGTTTAACATTATTCTAAATATCCTACAAGCCTCCTTGCAAGGACAGGTTTGAAAAAAATACTTGCACAATGAGCAGTACTCGAAGTATAGTGGGGCACATACTGCTGTGCCATAAAACACACGCCTTGGGTGTGTTGTGGGGCGTAATGCAAAGAGCCTCCTGCCTTCAACTACCTGAATAGAGGGCTCCCGTCTTTCAGCTGTGACTTGCCACAGACAAACTGACTGCGTTCAGGAGGTTTTTATTGAGCAGTATTGATGTGAACTTCATCACATGTTATAGTTCTCCACATTTGGGTTGAAAAATTGGCAATACTTCCCAWGAAAAGTATTAAATAAGGCTAGGGAAACAAGCAATGTCTAAGGTGAAATCTGCCAAGTAATGAGAGATGGAGATGGTGAGAAGTTTTCCAGGAGGAAATTTGGCTTCCTCGAATCCAAAATGTTTGCAGAAATGTGTCAGTTTCAGTGACACCATCACTGAAAAAAGCTGGAACGGGGCTTAGGTTGAGATTAACATTCAGACTTCCTTCGAGTGGAACTTTTCTGTTTTGAAATGTGATTTTTCAATCTTTGTAATCTTATGTTACACAATACAAAACAGAAAAATCAATTTCAGACCAAAATTATATTAAACCGAGAAGTTTGTTGTCTTAAAATAATTCTTTCCCCCAAGAATCCAAAACTGTGTTACATCCTCATTTTGGAATAGAAAGTGATTTGAAATGACAGTAAACTCCTGTGAAATGGAACCCTCTGTTCCAGCACAGCTTCGTGGCTTTTGGTTGAATTCACAAAAATGTACAGTGGAGAACAGGCCAGCTGTTCTGAAATACTTATAAAACTGTAGATTTATGGATATGATATCTATATGAGAACGCTAGAGGGTTAATTATAGAAGATATTCTAAACCTATGGCTAACAGCAGTGTTAGCCTTGAGGTCTGAAAGGATCTTGAGACATTTCTGCCCCAGTTCTGCTCCTCACGCTCTGTTGGCTCTGACCCGGGAGAACTGGTGAGCACCAGCCGTGCTTGCAAACAAATGGCTGTGTCCTTGCAATTACCCAGTAACTCCCGGATTTCAAAGCCAGAAGGGATCRCATAGACTCAACACGTGTGTAACACAGATCATAGAAAACATTCTTTTAACACTTGTGTCCCATTACCCAGGTTGCCAAGTCTCGTGAATTTTTGGCAAGTGAAATTTTGGCAAGATTTTGGCCAGGGCGAGAGCTGCTCTCCCTATCACACAGGAACCTCCAACTTTCTCAGAAATTTTAGCCAAGCTAGGGGAAACTTCAGCCAACCTTTCYGACAAGCTGTTTATCCTAGTGTCTGCTTCCCAGGATCGAAGCAATTGCAATATTCCCAAAAGCAGGCAATGCACTCTTCACTCCCATCAGTAACCCACTACCAGTCTGACAAGGAAGGAGGGGGAATGGAGATGGAGAAAGATCAGCAGATAAATAGGATCAGATTTCAAGCACAGGGAGTAGCTCCTCCAGACTCCCCTCCACCCCCAACTCCCTGTTTCCCTCTTCTCTCCATCCTGGCTGGTGTGAAAGAATAAGAAGGGAACTTGCTTGCAACTGTATATTCCTGTGCTGACCTGGGGAGAGACTCAACCCCAAGAGCATCCCAGAATGAGCAGAGCTGATGCTACAGGGAAGGGTGGATGGTGATGAAGTCTATCGTGGAAATAGGAGGATGCAGAACTGATGGGAATGGGGAAAGCAGAGAGAACACAACTGATTTTAAGGAGTYGTCGTCAAACAGGCCAATTTGGGGATAAAAAGTATCCACCTAAACAGGCCAAGTAAGTTTTCTTGACAAATCTGAAAGAATAGACAGCACTGCCTCRTACTCACACTGAAAAGGACAGGAGCATGGGGAAGAAGATTTTTTTTAAAGTCATCCAGAAAACAGACCCCCAAACTTTTTCTTTAAATTTGCATAATTGAGGGTGGAAGAGGGAGGTGTTATATCTCTCCCCGTTTCAATCTAGCCAGGTTAAAACTATTGCATTCTGACACAGGTTTACCAAACAGCCTACATCAAAATCAGTTTGCACAGGAGGAGTCAGAGACACCAGAGCAGCTGCTGAATGTATTATCCATGCTGAATGGGGTATCCACACACAGTCCCTTCGTGAAATGAGGCGGTCAAACGGACAGGAGAAATGCCTCCTCGTGCAGAAACATCACCCAGTCCGCAGCTCCTGTTGAGCAGCTCTACCTGAAAAGCTGAGCCGGAGCAAAGCCCGAGGCTGGGAACATGATCCAAACAGAATTGCTTTAATGAACCAGTTCCTAACAGCAAGACAGCACGTCTTCCCTGGATTCAGSCTCAGCTCCCATACTAAACAAGAACCTGGGACCATGGGCCAGGCAGCTGAATACAAACTGGAAGACCTTTTCTAAGGTGTATCAGGGCTGATGAAGCATTCTGCAGRTAACTGAAAAACAACATACGGTTTACGAATCTGAACTACCAGTAGTAAAAGAGATRGATGAAAAATCATGAGGGCGAGCTGTAAAAAGCAACAAAGAAGCTGAAGGGCCTTTAGATTTGGAGGGTGAGCAAGACTATATGAAATAACAGCAGCAACTGAGCTGAAATGGCTATCATAGCTAATCACATCCGTTCTTCTTCCCTAATAATTTACAGCTGAATAGAAGGCTCTGTGGAAGTATTGGATAAGCAAGTATTTCGTGCAGTGCCCACTTTTAACAACTGCCTGGGAGTGATTATTTATGTGCGAGTGCCAAAGAATTTGACATGACGGATTAGAAAGTAAAACCAAATTCTGCTCTCAAGGAAATCATATTGGATTTCAATGGAGCAACTATGCATTTACATTATTTTTTCACAGGCACCAACCTTTTACATTGGGTCCTTTTAGAAGAGCTCAAGGTAAGAAAATGGGGTGAGGGAATCAACTGAAATCTTAAATGATCAACAAATGAAAGAGTGGAAAAGGTCCACATTCTGCTATCCAAGCTCTYTTATGTTTGTTGGAAGAAACTTCCCCCATCAAGCCTAACTTCTACTTATTTGGAGATCCTGATGTTCATCCAAGACCCTGTTTAGCTATTAAGAAATAAGCTTCAAAGAAAATYAGCCCTTTTTAAGTGTTTTTTTTTCCTCCCAGTAGCTTTCATGGCATTTTCTCTTCCTTCAGCTTTTAAGATTTCAAACTTAAACAAGTGTGAAATCTTTGCTCTGTTGGAGCCAATGGCAAAATTCCCACTTATTTGGATCATCCCATAATTTCATGCTACATCTTTTGCCCAAGCTTTACTGCAACCAAAGCTTCTTCATTGCTCCAGTTAACAGTAGTCTGTTTCCAGATTGTGGCATTTCTAATATGAAGATAAAGAGCTACAAAATTGGAGTAATACTGGAAAGGAAGGTACTGCTTGAGCTGAGGCAGTCTCTTTGAGTGGAGGACTAAGAGAAGGAAAAGTGATATAGGTGCAAGAGTGGAGCATTTACAGCCCTACAACAACTCAGGTGCACACTACCCGTTCCGCAGTGGGGGCAGTTTGCTCAAAAAGATCCCAACAAAAAGAAATTGCCATCAGCTCACTCAGCTGATGCAGACATGTATGAGCCGACACCCCAGATTATGATAAAAGCTAGAAGAGCTAAAAAGCAGCATCAAATATGTCAAAAAAAAAAATAATAATTCACAGAAAACATTCCCCATTTGGTGACCGCCCCAATAAAATGAAATAAGCAAAAGCGCAGGTGGGGAAAACTGGACAGAGAGAAACACAGCATTTTGCTCAGACTGCAGGAGAGTGGCAAGGTGAGGATATCTCACAAAYGCTTCGGTGTCTCATACTGATTTGCCTTCACGTGGAGCTAAGAAATCTTCCAGCAGACAAGAGATGCAGGCCAGACACCAGAAGAAGCCTGTTAATTTGCTCATTCCACAAGGGGCTCTGGGATCACTGCTAAACACAAAYGGTTTCTTCTTGGAAACATAGGAGAGCCTGCATGGCCTTTTCGGGGAATGTCTAGTCTCTCTGCTTCTGYATACAGAACCACAATCCTGCCTGCTGTATAATTAAAATTAGTCCCTTTGTTCTGAGAAATGGAATAGCTTAAATTAAAGACTCCAAGAAAGTATCAAAGCATTTATATARAGCATAACATCAACAATGTTTTCTCATTTACAGATAATATACTAGTTAAAGCTCAAATTAATATGGCTCTGTACATACTGTCTGTGTTTGCTACATCATTAAGCTAAAAACTCAACAGTTRGCTAACAGCATAATGAAAAAAAGAAAACGGGCTGTGCAGTATCTGTCTAGTTGCTAGTTAAAAATAAGCCTGCACCTCTTATCCTGGCTCCATGCAAATGCACTCTAGTGGGTTAGGAAGAACTCTTTAATTCAGGAAGATTTAGACTACCAAGATATTGAGGGTGATAAAACAGGATTTCTTCCTTCAGCTTCTGTCTTAGTATTTGCGGAGTATTTTAGCAGGAACTGTAACTCCACCAACTCTATATGCGTACATACACAACAGAGAAGCACTGATCACATGGAAAACTTTAACTTTGCTCTTTCTTTGTAGGTTTTTAAACATTTAGTTGTGAAGTTGGAATACACTCTTAGTGGGGCTGTTCGGATGGGATTAATGATAGTGAGCACTCAGGAAGCCTAGAAAAAAAGATATTTACTATTTAATATTAGCATTCCAGTTGATCTTTAAGTCAAGTCTACCTACGAAGACATTCCCATCAGGTTTCTATAACTCCTAATACAACACTACCTTTTTCAACAACTCTCAGTTCTAGAGATCAAAAATCCTCATTGTTTCCACTCGGTGATGCAGGACTGCAGGACCACGCTGCAGCGATGCAGTGCTTTCTTACTGTCAYATACTATATACAGGGGAGGGTAGTGTCTCTGAGGTCCTTGTTTCCCCCCCGCCCCTTACACCCAATGCATTCAGACAAAAAAGGGAAGATTTCAGCAACAGCAGCATGAAGGGAATGCCAAATGGGCACTGCCCAACCTGAACGCTGCCGTTGAGTGAGCAGTAATCAGAACTAAGGAGCAGAGGATGTCCAGGTAAAGTAGCAGGTTTTGAGGGGCTATTTCCTAGTATTTAAGGAGTAAAATGCGCCAAGGGATGGGAGGGTGAAGAGGGTAAATGGAAGTAGGAGTATGGCTCCATTTCATTTAGGCACCCAGAAGAGACTAGTCTCTACTCCTGCATAGTCTGGGGAAAGTTGAGCATCTTCAGAAAGCAGATCAGGGCAGGAGATCTGAATCACTGTCCCTTCTAGCTGTTTTTTGGGGTACCTAAATTAGACAGTGTGTATTACCCACTCCTAAAACAGCAGATGCACCCTTGACCTAGGGAAAATTGGACAAAGCTTGTGATTGAGAGCCACAGCCTGATTCCCAGTTTGCTCATGGGGTAGCAGAGAYCCCATACAATGAGCTCGTAGCAAAGCAGTGAGTAAGTCTGTGAGAACATAACATCACCTGAATTATGTAGGTCATGTCTAGACACAACTGCTTACATTCCACATAATCAAATCGTTCTTAATAAGAAGTTGTCTAAATAACGGACCCAGATCTGGAACCTGAATTCAGATAAAATAATCACTGACTCCAGAAGTCACCTCTTGATTTCAGTTAGAATAAGGCTCAGTCCAACAGGACAAGGCTGGCAGGGTCCAGTCCGATATGGTTTCAATTACTTGTTTAAARTCAAGCATATTCTCAAGACCGAAGTACATTTTAATAAATATATTCCCTTAAATGTCCAGTAAGGCTCATGGTAATTTACTTAAGCATTATTTTCTGGAAGGTTTAAGATTCCTGTAAGCTGAATTACATGTGGAAAGTTACATTAATGTGTCTTCACATAAACTGAAAGTTTATTGTTTTATTATTATAGAAAAACCATAAAAAGATTTGTCTGAAGCTATTGGCCTTTGTGCTACACATCTGGTGGAATGTTAGTTATTACAATAACTCCTTCAGCGCCCTCAAATGAAGCCCAAGGCTAAAAATGAAAATAAGTAATACGATAATACTGTAAAAAGATGTTATGGAATCATACGGAAATACTGAGCCAAATCCAGCAGTCAAGGGAAAAAATCCTGGCTGAGTTTTAAAAATAGCATTAWGTTAGGTAGGAAAAAAGGTCGAAAACCTCATGACCAAGCCATATCCTCAGCCAAATCCGGGGTGCTGTTGCAGCACGCTGGCAAGGCGAGCAGTGCTGGAGCCAACTGCGGAAGGATCCTTCGCTAGTCTGAGGCTGACACTGTTGTTTCTATTCCCAAAGCTAATTAAAGGCTTCCCAGAAATATTGGCTAAGTTTAATTTTGTGCTGGTCACAGATCAGGTCTGGGATCAGTGGGAGCAAGAAGAAGAGACAGTAAAGAGCCAGCAGGAATCGAAGGAGGTGAGGATGGGCAGCAGCAGCCGCGAAGTGGAAGTGTCAGGAGGTTGTGAGTAAAGAGAGGCCACGTGTAGGCAAGGGGCTTTTGAGGAGAGAAGCCGGGCGGAGGCTGCTCAGCCATATAGGCAAAATTCAGACCAAATTCTGGGGTGGGAGGTGGGTATAGAGGGCTTGAGGATCACAAAATCTGGTTGACTGCCATTTTCCTGGGGAAGGTGAAAGGGCTAAGAAAGGTTGGGAGAGGTCRGTGAAGTCTGAAGTAGATGGAAGGGCTGGGGATGTAGTTAAAGAAAGGCATTGAGGAGGAGTGGATGGGTGCTAACGGCTGGGAAGAAGACCATGAAGAGTCAGAGACGTTTCAGGAAGGCTGAAGTGTGAGCATGGGGGGCCGTGCCTATCCCATTTGCTCTTTCTTTCCAACCTCCAGTTCTCTGCCCCCAGCATCCCCCTGAAGCAGGAACAGCTCTTCCCGCTGCCCAGGAACCACAGCCGTCCTGGGCCTGCGGCAGCCCCCGGCAGAGGGAAGGGCTGTGCAGCAGGACAGCAGAGGCAGCGACACAGATTTAAGTCTGCAACAGCTGATCCTCATCTCCACAAGCAAAGGCAAAGTATGCAGTCTGTCATCCCTCCGTCTGCTGCCTTAATCTCTTGTAACCTCTGTTGGAGGCAACATCCATTTTCTGGTGGAAAAGAAATGTAGACAGGACCATACCAGTTGCCTAAAAAAAGGTGGCATAACTGGAAGCAGTCTTGAGCGCTTTTACTTCTGCAAGTGGACCAGACTGGTTCCAGCAACCAATGTCTACGGTTATATTTATTGCTTTCCCGATCCAGAGCATATTTACCATGAGAGCTAATGGAGCAATATTTCTTATTCTATCAGCACTGGCTGCTGCAGAGTCTGGGTCCTGTGGCAGAGCAGCGTCGTGCTGCTACACAGCTTTCCTCACCCTCACCCGAAGCAACATTGCTGTTACATCCAACCCTGAGTTTGCCTCCTCTGAGAAACTACTCTGTGTACAAGGTATTTGGGGTTATGGCAGGGAATGAACCAAAAATAGTTCACAGAGACAAAATTCTTCATATATATTAATCTCGTTGCTTTATCTAAATCTTAAAGCTCTTTTGTATCACCTACCTGAACATCCATCTTCTCCAGACATTTGATTTTTCATATCGGTGGCACACTGCATCTGTATTTAATAATGTTACTGATAATTGTTGTTACAAAAGATACGTTTTTTTTTCTGGATCAAGCACAGTAATATAGTTGGCTTATCAAAATGCCACRTACTAATTTAATTAATAATGATATTAGGTAGAGGAAATAAAATTTATAGTCTTATTCTGGAAACTGTTGAATAAACAACTAATCAGTTAAAAAGCACACGTTAGAAATGTGCTCTCTGGTCTAGACTTATCTCTCAAAAAAAATCAGGAAAAGTGGTTAGGGATAAAAAAGCTAACCAGAAACATCTGCCTTTAATATTCCATTTTGACGTCAGTGAATCTTTATTGGCCTCCCAAAATAGTCTAAGGTTTTGTGAAACAAGCAGCAAACAAAACATACTGTTGTCCAGTTTTTAAAAGATTTTTCCATTGATGATAAAAGTAGAAATCATCACTATTTCATTTTAAAAAAYGTGCTTTTACTACACTCATTGCAAAACTCAGGCCAATGCATGATCTCAAGGGTTATCCTCTTTCACATAATCCAAATGTTGCTTGCAACTTTCATTAAACCTACTCACAGCCTTTACAGGATAAATATTATTTTTGCTTTGGCTGTTTAGTTGCATCCAGCAGAGCACCGGCAGCCTCTAGCCCCTCTACCAACGGGCGACTCTCTAGGTCACCTACAAGCCAGAATCCCTCCACAACTGGAGATACGGCCTTGTAAAGTGTTTTTTTATGAAGAAAGAAGCAAAAGCCAGCAATGCTGCTGCTGTGAAATTCATACGGAGCAAGTACATTAGGCAGTCCTGCAGCCTTGGCAGCATTTTTGCTCGACCAACAATTTGTCTTCGGAACAAAYTGCACAGGGCAAAACCTGATCCAAAGCCTTCCTACCACTCGAGTCCAGCAAAGCTTCACACCAAYTGAAGAAGACTCACACATCACAGAGCTGGGACTCCAAGCTGGCTCCAGAATAGGCTGGCACAAACTGCCACCATGTACTTGAGACAGAAAAGCCACACGCAGGCCAAAGACTCTGTGGTTATGCAGATCCAGCCAGTCCAACTCCCTGTGCAAGCTGCATACCACTCCTGTGAGTAATGGTCTGGAGCTGGGGCAGAAGAGGAGGGCTACACGGTTAGTATTTCCTTCAGGATTTCTCTAACACGTCTGCAAAAGAAAGCGTTTGGACGTCAGTTAGGTAGGATAAATTTCACACAGCAGTAAGATTTGCCCTATTTCAGGGAAACATAAAGATTCTAACACCTAAGACAGACAGAAAGAAGCCACTCTGATTATGCTTTTCATTTCTGTATCAACATTTCATGTTGAAAACCTCTTCATATCATTTTGAGCACATTTTTAATGGATTCAGAAAAATTCCCCCTCCCCTACACACACAACAGAAAGCAGAATAGATTTTTGCAAGCCACAACACAAAGTTTAATGACATTCCAAGCCTGATGCACATCTAGGAGTGATGATGTGGCAACAACAGCCCGGCAACAACTGGAAGTGATGTGAAGAAATGTAACTGCTCTCCAAACAAAACCCCTTTGATCCATTTCCCCTTGGACAGAAGTGTGATGTTGTTGTTCTCATTGGGAATTACGAAATCACTTTCTAAAACTTAAGTTTTCTGTAAACACAGAAAGTGTATCTCCAAAATCATGCAAAGGAAACCTCGCTTGAAAATACATGGATTTTCGTAACTCATTCTGTAAATACTAATAACTGTGGTAAGTCAACCAAGCTTTTTTTTAATGAGACTGTGACAACCTGAATCTTCCGTAATAAATATTTCTCATCATTCAATTCCATAAATGTAAATGATAAAGAAACAGGTTAAGATCGTGGAATTTGAACGGACCCTTTCCCGCAACCAGCACCGCTGGCTTACAGCAGTCTTAGCTGTAGTTCAGTCTGCTGGAAGAGAGGACTCCACTGTTGACAGATATCGCATTGAGTTGACAATCAGTTTTGAACTCATATGCATGACCAAACTGTGGCCCTCATATCAATATTTTAAATAGACACTTCTACATCACCCCACAGTTTCTCTCTTCTTTTACCCATACACTAACCCTTCTCTGTCAAATCTCTTTACTACCATAGTTATTTCTTTCCTTTCTCAACCAATCATGCTGTTGAGCACTCAGGGATCAGAGCTATGCCTTTACCATGGACTTCTAATTTGGATGCTCAGCTTGAGAGATGTCAGCCACCGGCATCTGCCGTGGCTTCAACTCACACCATGCCTCAGTTTCTTTTCCCTAACAACAGCTGGAAGCAAATATTCTACACCAAAAAATCGTGCCTTTCATTTTAAAAGACAAAATTCARACAGACTCCCTCAAGTTTTTTTCTCCTTTATATTAGTTTCTCAAATTTGAATTCACCCTTTCTTAGGGCTTGTGGCATGTGCTGAGCATGGGTTCAGCAGGATTCCAGCAGACTCCCCAGAACAGAGCTCTCCTTGAAATCAAATGTTATGTCCCTGTTTACAGCTGCCATTCTAACACGGCTTGGATGTCAGACACAGATATTTAGAATCACTTCTGGCCCAGAAGAGAAGGCTGTACTAGAGACCCAAGAGGTTTTCTGACATGTCTTCAACATTTCAATTGTGTCTGTGTTTGTCTGGAAGCGAAGCTCCCTCCCCRACCCACTCAACAGATCTGTGATGTATTGTCCTCAGGCAGACAATGGTGGGTGTCAGAGGCTTTGTTTGCCAGGTGGTTCCCATATTCAGAACCAAACCGCAATGTCAGATGGAGCAGCAGGGAGTGGCAATAGGAAAGGCAAGATGTGCACCAAAACCAACCTCACGCCGGCCCACGAGGACACATGGAGTTACCAGCACGTTGCCCTGTGAGCTCTGCACAGCCTTCAGGCTGTGTGCTCAGACTTAACCATTGAGAAATGGATAAAAGCTAAAAATACCAGATTTTGCAAAGAGCCTGGGATTTCTGCCCAGATGCATTTCTGCCATCCATCCAGTATGGATGAAGATAAAATCCGTAACCAGTTGTGTCAGCCCTGGACTGACCATCCTCACTAAATACAGTGAGCACAAACTACAAAACCAGTTGCTGTGATACTTATCCTTTGCTCCAGACCGCTGGGTTGCCCACACTCCTCGAGCAGCCCGGAGCCTTGCTCTAACTTCTCCTCAGCTCTCCCCTTTGCTTTTTGAGCAGTGCCAGCCCTGGCCATCCATTTATACTAAGTCCTTGGGCAACAAATGACATGAATGACCTTTCTTTCTTCCAATCTAATTTATCTGTTATTTACTGCACCTTATCTAGCACCTCCTCTACGAAAACCACACCATAAATATAGCCTAGATCTGCCAGCAAGCCTCCTGCTACTTTAATAACCCATCAGTACCTATTATATACAGCATAACACATAATGAAATCCAATAGCACATTAGAATAATTGGCAACCAGGCACAGCCTTATCTTTCACCTTCTTACACTGGAAACCTTCCCATTTCACACATCTTATACTTCCTGAGACCAATGCTTCCTCTCCCCTAACTGGGGTTTTATTGCTTCGTCCAGAAAGAAATAGATATTCCCTTAACAAATCAGTTACATGTTTGTTTAAAGCCTACAAGGCCTATGAATCTCCTTTATCTGGCTTCGTCTTTATCTCCCTCAGTCTTTCCTAATGAAAAACATAATAATCATTGCCTTTCAGATGACCTAGTATGTGAAGTCAGGAACACATTACTTATTTTATGAACCTGAAGATTAAAGGGCCACCGTAGCTTAGGTTACATTCTCCAGCTGAGAGTACCCTTCTCCAATTCATTAAGAGTTAATTCCATATTTCAACTCTTCCTATTGATGAAAAACTTTTATTTATAATAATTCCACATACAAACAGTTGAGTCAGACAATATAAATCCTCTGCTTTGGAGTTTCTTCCTTCCTGTGGAATAGTCCAAATCTTTTCTATCATCCAGACATTACCTGGGTTATAGTCTTCTTGATTTTTTTAATTTAAATTCTTTCCAAGGAAATGGTGATCCTTTTGAACCCACAGTCTGTTTAGGTTTTGATCATTGCTGAGTATCCTGTGCAAGAGTTCAAATAGCTTAGTTCTCACAAAAGTCAAGGGGAACAACAGCACAAATTAGGGCACCAATGTGCAGATTGCACCACAAAGAACAGAATTTATTCCTCAAAGTTTCTTCAGGTTTTTCAGATAAGCAGAGGCCATAAGACAGCAATAGGGTGTGATTAAACAAACTTTAAAAGGTACATGAAAAAGCAGAAGAACAAGTGCCCAAGAATAATTTCTGAGAATTAAGATGGTTCCCCGAAGTGCTGTGCGAAGGTCTGTGATGATACAAGGATCAAAGGACAAATGGCTAAAGTGGTGAGAAGTGTAATTTTAGCTACACTACACTAATGTGCCCTTTTATCCTTGAAAAAAGAGCATCTGCAATTATCAACACTGTGGGGCAGGTATACAGGAATACACATTCAGGGTATAACTATTACTGATAGCAAATCATTTTATGGACACTGGGTTTAATTAGCTGATTCTGTAATTGGTCAAAATTTCATTAATTTGAAGAAGCTTCTCCTGTTTAAAACAGTAAAGACTCTGATCAGCTACTCTATTTATCAAATTGTCTTTAAATCATAAGTGCAAATATATATATATTCCTACAAACAGACACTGTAATTAAAAATGAGTTGGCATGGTGTTTTTTCCTCTGGAYGCCTTTACATTAATTTCAAAAGAAGCTGAATATGATTTTGTCTTCATTTTAAACATGTCTAAAAACCATGAAACAATTTACTTGGTGTAACTGCCTGTAGCTGTAGAAGAAAAGGACACTTAGATGCACACACTTACTACCAGATCCAAAGGTGATGCAATATCAGCTTCTCTCAGGTTCCCAAGACAGACATCATTAAAGTGYGGCAGAACCATCATCTCAATAGCTGAGGAGAAGGCTCATGGGGGGAAAGTAGTTAGGGAAGAGGAGAAGAAAGGAAGGAGGGAAGAAATTTGTATTTTTAAATCTCAGCAGTTGTTTTGTTTTTTTTTTTTTTTTTACAGGTTGCATTCCCTGCATGGATTTGCTGCATTCCCTTTAAGCAAGTATTTCTGCAGTCTGTAAACTCAGACCAGGAAATTTATAAATTCAGTTCTTGGTCTTCTAAATTCTAGTTAGGCTCTGCCTGCTTCTTTGTCCTATGAACCTGAGCATAGCTCCTGGCACTTTTCTGTCCTGACACTGACAAACTTATACCTAGAGATCTCAGTTATAGCTCTAATCTTGATGGATTTTCTGTCTTCTAGCCCCAGTCATGGAAGTGCCGTGATTGTGCCAGGACTCTATCATGTTTAGGAAAATACACTCCTAGCTCTCCTGGTGGTGGAAAAAAGCTTAAAAACATTACAAAAAAAGACTGAAAACTAGAAGGTAAACAGAAGCATAAGGGTTTAGGACTTCATTGTATATTACTGCAGCAATAGTAGTATCTTTCTCTGTCTTCATAGTCTTCTACACACTATAGTTACGCCACTACCTAAAGCCTTATCCTATCATCTCTGTACCCAAGGATCCAGAAGAAGAAAGAAGATGCTGCACAAACACAGAACAAGCATTATATGAGACAAAAAGAATTTCAGTCTAGGAATTAACTCTTTTCTTCCACCCTTTATTTATTTTTTTTAGATTGGGATTTTTTTAGAGTATGCACTAGTTTTCTTACATGAATGTAGGTACCTAAGGCCTCTYTTCACTCAGGATGTTTAGAAGCTCTTCTAACAAAAATATGCAATATGTATTAAAACTATTGGCGAAAATCCTGAGGCAAATGTTTATACTTCACAAGCACTGGGAATAATTGGTGAAATATGCTTATTCTGCATGAGTGGCCAAGTACATAATTCTGATGCAGTGCTGCCGAGAACTTGTAAACTGGTGTGGATTTTGTGTTAGCAGTGAAAGATAGCTTCATACCACAGTACGGAATAGCAGAAGCTGAGACTCTGTATCTGTTCTACTGTGGTTAAATAATGTCCATTTTATACTCTCATTTAGTCTCAAAGAGAGAAGAAATAGCAATAGAACTCCAAACCAAAAGATTTTAGGCTAGGCAGGACACTCATGGTTAGAATTTCGGTATGTGCTATTCCAGGAATAAATAAGCATTTTTTTAGTAATGTTAAATCCTTAATTATAACATCTAAGAATTTAAAACCATGAAGCTTAAAAGCTGGGCTTTGAAAACCTAGAGAAACTGAATCTTCTAAAAAGTTGTCTGGCACCACAGGTAACCCTTTCATTCTTTCTCTTCATTTTTTCTTGAACTAGGTAGTACCTTCCATCATTAAACYAAAGAATTTCTCACTGAATCATCTAAAGCATAACATTGATGAGACACAGTTAACCTGTACTCATCTGCTGCGGAGCGGAGGAATAAAAGCTTTCTGGTATGTAAGTTCAAAGAAATGCACCTTTTACCAGATTTGAACAGTTGTCTTGGGAATGCAGATTTATGAAAATTGATACCCTGTCTTTGTCTACTGGAACAATGTGCTTTTCTTCTCCACATTTGCGCCCTGTCTATTCTACTGAGTCAGGACTTCTTCAGAAAACTTTTTTTAATTAATAGAGGATACCCTTGCAGCCACAAGGTTATAAGATGTCTCTGACAAACCTCTCTTTGGATACAGTCAAAGAGGAAGATATTTAGACTTCACATTCAATTTAAAGTAGAGGTCAGAGTTCAAAAGTGTAGTTTGCCCTTGTCATGTTCTATTTGGAATTTAAATAGTCAGAAAAACAAAAGGCAAAATGACACATCCCCATCACTGGTATTCTCCAGTCTGCTCCAAAACAGGTGCAAGGGTAAAAGAAAGGACATTTATAATGATATTTATTGAAATATACTATATATAAGCTCTGCATTCCAAAATACACAAAATAATCGGACTAGAAGAGTGTCGGTATATACAGCTACTGACTATGACTGACTTCAAAACTGCTCTCACTGGGGATAAACTTAACTAAGTTTATTCTTATTCTTCCTTAAACTACCTTTATAGGAACAAAGTAACTTCAAATCATAATTTAGGGAAGATAGATTTTTAAATGYCTTTATACTAAGTGTTGCTGTATATGAAATTTTCTTGCCATTGCCATTTAGTCTGTCTGATTCTTCTCTGGGAGGAAATAATAACAACCTTTACTGACAAACTGACTGATTTCTGCCATTTTCCTGAAATAAAACAGTGAAAATGAGAAAAGAAGCAGATTATATACATTACCAAAATGTGAAATGTCTTAGGATGATAGATTTTTTCCAAATATTTGATCATACAAGTTTTGCTTAAAATAATAGCACTTTTGGGAAGCACTCCAAAAACAGTTTACTCCTTATGATGTACTGGCTGCATCCCACCTTTGTCTCTGAATAAAGTCGGAAGAAAAGATGAGTTACAGAATGCATCAGCAGCAGCTACAGAAGCCAAAAAAGCAGCTGAGATAATACAAAATAGACAAACCTCACTCCTTTTTAAGTATTCTTACCATATGGAAGCTTCTATTTACACAAGTGCAAGACTCCTTCAACCATAAATATTTTTCTATAAAAATATAAGGACTACATAGAATCTGTAAGGACTTATCATTCATTCATTTATTGTTTTTCACATAGTCATGTACCTTCAGATCTATTTTTGATTATATTCTTACTCAGAGCTCCTGTAGGTAAAATTTATTTTTTTTCTAACCATGCCAACTTCTGCTAAGCATTCTCCTAAATTCTGCAATTCTAGTCATAGAAGCTCTTTGTAACCTCTCCTGTCTCACAGTTTGAAGTCCATAGTCTAAAACATGTTCCAGCCTGTGTTTTTGTTCATTCTCACATCTGTCTCAACCCTACACACTGCACCCACCACCTCGCCACTCGATTGCCTTGCAAAGCACTAACCATAGATCTGCAGATCTCATGCAGTCCCCAGCTCTGTCTCTTTGTATACAGTATGCTCTGATATTATTGTTGGATGATGACTTGACTGATGAGGTTTGTTTGAGTAAGACTATGCAACCATAAGGGCTGTCCATGTAAATAACGAGAAGGATGGTACGGAGAGGTAACRCTTTTCACTAAGCTGATACCTTTGAAACAGATAACCGATGAGAAAGACAAGGACAAGTTATTTGTTTCCATTTCTTCTATTGTCTCTGTGCTAGAATCAGGAAATGAGCTTGAAGAATATGTAGACCCAACCTAGTTAATCCCAGTAGTCACCTAGCAGGCAAGTGGCAAATTTAGGAGTATATCCAAGTCCTGGGTCCCCGATTTATTTTTTTAGGGTCACTAGTCCCTACTCTAMGCAGAGTATTTGCCTGGGTGGCACGTTTTGAGCAGCAAGAGATTCTTTTTACTCTGGATTTCTGCACAACATACAGGCTGTGGATGGACATGGCCATGTACCAAGTATCCTTCAATGCAAAAAGAACCAGAAAAATGGTCATATTTTCACTCCGTTTATCTTCATTAGATGTTTAATTATAACTGGCCTTCAGGGAGGATCTCAGTTTACTTGCCGGGTAGGATGGCTCCGCTCCAGCAGAAGGTTTGACTGCAGACAAGTATAGGCGAACTTACGTTAGCGYTGATACACAGCTAGGCCGTGTAACATGATGACACAACAGAGTGGACTTCGATGCGTATCAGCTTTCTGAGCCTACCCACAGATCCACAGCATGTCTGTACTGAAATTCTCACCATCCTGCCTTCGACGCTRCTGCGACCCATAGAAATGATATTAACTGTCCTAGGTACTTTACCTATGAAATCATCTTTGGTGTCTATAAAAAGATACCCTAAGGTATGAATTAAATAGAAGACATGCTAGTAGTCTTGTCAGATTATTGTAAATATTCCTTCATACGTAATCATCTTCCTATCTTTCCTAGATTCATTTAAAACAACTTTAAAATGCAGATATCATTCTCAATACACAGCACTTCCCAGGACTTCTTCGTGTTTCAGTGCTTAGAARATGACAAAATGCAAAAAGCTTTGGCCCTGCAAAACTAATTGTGACCTCTGCCTGATAACATACTCCAGTTCTTAAACTGCATTTAATTTCAGACATTTATAGGCCTTGTCATCTTCATTTCCCAGTGCTGTATTACTGAGCTCCTCTTCAAAAAAACCCAAACAATCATAACAYATATAGTGCGATATGCTGCTGTCTTATGCTGAAAAAAAATTCTACTGACAAAAAGTCAGCCTCTGTCTAGACCAATCTGTGAGATGACTGATGATATATTGGACAAATACAAGATTTTTAACATAAAGAACCCTGAAAAGTGCTTTCTTCTTCTCTATTGTAATCAGATTCCAGGCAGTGATTCCGCTCAGAGGCATGTTGTACCGTTAGTGTCAGGAAGACGGATGAAAACCTGAAGTTCATCACAACAGTTAGACAGGACCAGAGAAAAATGTCACTTTCCTGACATCAAAGAATCAATAAGCAGCACTTACGTTTTAAGTTCAGAGCGATAAAAGTAGATAGACAGCATTTTAATGTTTGTTTCCCTTTTTATAGCATATTTCTAATGTGGGGTTGGTTGTTGGGGCTTTTTCGTGCCAGACAAAGCAAGTTGGAGATATTTTCTCACAGAATAAGCTAATGTTCTCAATCTGTTTTTCCTTTCTAGGGTCTGCGTAGACAAATTCCACAGCAACATCTGATGATAAGATCAGACAGTAGTAGCAGAGTCATGTTTAAATCATATTTACAATACGTCCCCTCTGGGCCAAGCAAAGAGCAATCTTTCTTAGAACAATACATATTGGCAATTTTTTTGCTCCATTTAAAGATAATTTTAGCTCTTCAGTGTCATGCAAATACGCAGGGYTTTACTCAGATAAAACTGCTATCAAGGCACTGGGAGCTCTGCCAGGAAAAGAGCAAACAAGTCTCCTAAGAGGAGCTCAGCTTGAGAAAGGCTTCAGGACTTACTCTACCGGGCATAAAATGGTGCATTTTATCTGGGTTTAAAAGACAATGAAAATGTGTTTTTAAAAGGAAAAAAGAAAAGGCGCCAAAATCATTAGTTTCTGAAGTCTAAATTTACTTTAGACCCACCAAAATTTACATACATTTACATGTAAAGCAAAGCATTATTCAGCTCCCCTGTCTGGCAGCCCCACAGGGAGCCTGGACCCTCAGCCCCCCCTTCCCCTCGGCCCTGGGACCTTCCTCCCTCTCCTTCCCCGCGGTGGGGAAGCCAACAGGCTGGCCCAGACGGACCCTGCTTCTTGTAGGTGGTGGGGGGAAAGGGCAACTGCCCACATCTCCACCCTCTCCTTAAAAAAGGTTTTGGTTCACAGGAGGAGGAATCTACATATGCTTGTTAACCCTTGACCAACAAAATGAAGTACTTCTGGACACCAAACACCAAGCTCTTTGCTGCAAGACAGRGCAGAATTACAGATATTAATGGTATTGCAAATCAGCAACTGGATATGGGTCTAGACAATGAGACCATCTGCCCCTACATCAGGTAGGCTTAATGTAATCATGTTATAAATGCTCCTGCTTCTTGGTACGCACTGCACGACCAAAGTTAGGAAAATCTTCTGCCTCAGACACTGTATCATTGCCAACTGGTGGGTTTCATTTCCTGCAAAGCAAGTGACGCTTTGCACTGTTGGAGGAAGGATATTGGACAAGATGGTCCATAAAGCAAAGAAAGAAATCGGTGCAGCAAAGAGTTCAAAAGGAAGGAGGGAGAAACCTTTACTATGGAAATAACGAGAAGAATTCGTAACCTGATCTTGAAACATTTCATACTGCAAATGCACCACTCCACGCACCGAATTGGTGAAGGTTCTTCACTGACCCTGTTAAACTGTTCTTAAACTTCCCCCTGAGATCGAACAGTTGCCCAGCTCTGCCCAGGACCCACCAGACACAGTGATCTCTGCATACAACCACCACCATAACTTCTTAAAYATGCCACAGCTTGAGGGGATCTTGGCAGATGAAAGTGATGTAAATATGAGATTATATTACCTAGTATTGTTATTATAATTTTATGGTCCTGTCTGTATACAGTGTCTTAAAACTCTGTAAGCTCTTGTTTGGCTTTCACTGCCTTTAAGCGTCTTGGTAAATTTATAATCCCTTTTCTTTAGCTTCTTTTTCTATCTCTTTACTTGAAGACCTGGCATGCAATGAATCAAAGAAGGGATATTTATACCCATACTGTGAGAATGTTTACAATGTACAGAAAATTCTGTCTGTGGCTTGGTCTTTGTATATTTTCAGAATAAATGACAGTTTTCCAAACGTACTATATTACTGTTGAGTCCACAGAGTCTGTATTTATGTAACTAAAATGCTTTTATTTAGACCTTTGCAATATGCCAAAATTAAAAATATTTTAATGAATGAATCAAAGTAGTACAGCAAAGAAATCTGTAACGTATTACAATTTCAAAATAAAGATTTCTGTGAAAAGCCTCTCAGATACAAAGAATCTGTTTGTTTTACAAAAAGTAATTTTGTTATTTTTATGCCCATTGTTTTAATAACAGAACTTTGATCTTGAAAATATTTTAGCGTGAAACATGAATATGGTAATAGCCAAAGTTTCCATTTAGCTGCTGCTTCATGTTCCAAGAATATTGGGTTCCATTACATGTAGTATTTAATAATTTACATATGGGCTCCAGGCGACCTCCTTGAGGTCTTGATGCAGACACTGTTTAAGATTTCAAAATTTTACTCAGGTATGTGGATTTTCAAACTCGAGAATATCAAGAGCGTCACTAAGAGCCTGACTTAATTTTCCCAATGCCATGATATGGTTTGAAGAACCTGAATGTTACRGGAGAACGTTCCAGTCAGTCATGCAGACAATTAAGCACTCCATGACTTCCCCACATTTTATTTGCAGAGTRCCTCAACAGAGCTAAGAAGTCGTTACATTACTCAAGCATCTCRTATTAAATTCAGTCCTCTATAAAGTTTTGGAAACAAAGGAAGCAGCTACCAACACTCCATCTCCTTAACTCCCTTCAAAGGAATTTTCCTTTCTGAAATACTTCAGAAATTATAGCTAAAATCTGTTTTATTSTAACGCATTTGCCTCCTTAGGCTTACTTACAAGTGTAGGTACSTATGAATGAATGAGGCAACATCCCACCTTCCCACTCACAAATTTCGTTGGGGAAAAAACAGAGGATTTTGTAAATTTGTCTGGCACTTCCAGATGTCAAGCAGCCCTGCCTGACCACATGGAAGAACTCTACCATGCACCTGTAACGAGTGCAGTGCCGCTGGGACTGCCAGGCTGTGATGTAYGTGTGGGGAAGCGGATACTGATGGCTTTATCGAGCATGTGCCAGTCGTCTCTGTAGCACACTGTATATCATAAGTCTAACATCTAGAGAAGCATCAGTTCTGGTATACGTTCACTACCGAAACGAACCAGAGATGTTTCTGGGATTCTGCATCCGCTCCTGGGGTGCGAGCTAGTCAGGGAGACGGTGGATCAAGTTTTGAGAAGAGATTCATCAGACAGAAGTTAAAGACGTGCTGCTGGCAGCACTGAGGGTATTCTGAGCATCCTGGTGGCAACCAAATTTGCTTTAAAAGCAGTTGTATAAACACAGCTACATCAGGACCAGATAGCATCCGCCTTAGAGGGAGACTGATGTCAGGTAGAATGGTACTCTGGGCTGATATTTATTCTTCATTAAGCAACATTTCTGATAAGCTGAAGCCTTCATCCCATCCCAAATCAAGTTACGTGTGCATTCTTTGAGCTTGCACACCTTTCCAGGATCCTTGAGGTGAATGAATAAATCTTACAAATTGCTATATGCCTCTAATGACACCTCTTGAAGGGAAGCTGAACAAATAAATTCTAGTTAATCTTGATGGATGGGTTGGAAGTAAGGCATGCAAGAGATAGCTAGCAAAAGCACTAGTATTAGACATTTCCATTATCAYTAAACATGCCACCCTGCCCTTGAAAGCTGATTAACATCAACACCTCAGAAAAAATACTGGAAAATCTCCAGCATCAGACGTGACCTTGCAGTGCTGCAGTCCATGGCAACTGCAGAAGGCAGTGAGTCCTCTGAGCATGGTCTTTAATCTTCGGTTATGACATGAGCACCATTAACATTTTAGAGGGTTCCAAAATTAGGAAGCTACTTTCTCCCCGTCAGTAAAGAGGACATACACTTGGACTCAACATGTGTCTGAAAACAATGATATATTTATTTCCCAATTATAAGTAAAGTGCAGTTTGCCACTAAGGATCAAGAGATCCATATGTGCAGCACACTCTGGTCAAGTCACCAGACCTGACAGTTGGGACCCCAAACGTGGGAAGCAGAAATTCAGAACCTGCCCGTCCATCCTCGGAATTCAGTGATTCTAACAAGGAGATTCTGCTCTTGCAGCAATGCTGGCTTAGCGTGGCCCAAAGTAAACAATGTGATTATAATCCAGTTACTGATACTGGAGAAGTCTGAATCATCTCCTTTTAGATGTTATGTCCAAGTAAGCTTAATCATACTGACAACATAGGAAAGTTTGTATTCTGCTAAATTCTACTAAACAGAAAGAGTCTTCTGCAGAACACAGGACATTAAATATCTGCAATATTTCAGCACGGCTACTTTTACATGTACAATACCGTGTCTGGGCACACACCGCAATGCAGCCTTGCACTCCTCCCTCTCCTCCCCGCCACGAACGCAGGGGCATCGCCACCTCTCCGGGACGCTGCCGAAACCCCCGGGGCTCCCCGGAGCGGCCCAGCCGAGGACCCGGCGTGGGGGCGCAGGTATAAGTGCTGCGGCAGCGCTCCCCGCTCAGGGAGGAAAACCATCTGGATTTCACAGTTCACAACTGGGGCAGGCATTCCAGGGCAGCCAGGCTCCCACTGACTTTCACTTTGTTTTCTTTAAAACAGACTGAGTTGCTGTCAGCTTTCCTACGACTTTCTCCCGCTTTAATTTACGTCCCATGCAAACTCCGCAAACATTTTCCACTGGAATAAGCCAGGGAGAGAGTTTTTCCACTGCAGCATTTGGGGAAAACTGATGAAGTTATGCAAAGAGGTTTGGACTATCTCTAGTCTGAACTTTTTTATTTTCTGATTTGAAAAAAAAAWAATTTATTTTAATTTTCAGGTTTTATTTGGGCTAAAACTACTCTTATCAAGCAATCATTGGCTCACTGGTGTATTAAATACCAGGATGCAAACTATCCTGACTATATAGTTTAGCGCACATCTGTGTCCACATACATTTGATCTTCTGATGTGAGGAAAGTTCTCTAAGAATTTAGTAAGTTACTTCTGCAAATCAATTCCGTTCAGTGTCTTACTATTTTTAAAAGGAATGCCCTTAAATATCACTGTAATTCTAGCTTTCCTCTAGCATTAGTAGCTTGGGAAATGGGTGACAGCTTTCTGTGACTTTAGTGGTCACAACAGTATGGCATACATATTTGTCTCAGATTAAAAAAGAAAGGAAAAAAAAGCCACAAGAGTATTTTAACGCAGTAAGGTGTCACATAGCCAACATAAAATTTAATAAACTGCCACACATCATTTGACATTCTTCGCAACTGTACGATCTATCTCCGTATTTACCTATTGCATGGGGTTTTGAAAGGGAAAATTTCTGAGCATGACGACTTTGTCCACTTTAATATAACCAGGTTCCACTTAACAGAAATTTATTTTAACTCAACCATTTAACTGACTCCTTTTAAGATAAACTGCACGGTGAGATGGATCTGTGCACTATCATGGGCAGTCTTGGTCCTGGTATTAGTGCTTCTAGCAAGTAATACACTTTAGAAGCACGATACTTGTGTATATTCCCTCAGTGGATATAGCCTTGCTATGACTTTATCTAAAAGTAGATTGTGAGACTAAAGAAAATAATACAATTAGTTGTTTCTAAATATCCCGAACACAATCACACGCAGACCTCATCGTTACTGAGCCCTTGCAAGTGAATTTGACCCTTGTGGCTGCTCCCCTTCTGACACAGCAGTCAGTATAAATTGTTTTCTTGGATACCACGAAATGAAACCAGAATGTGACCATTCTTTTCTGTGGCACTGCGGTCTAGTGTCATGATTTCAGTGAAGTAGCCAGAGACTTCCACCAGCAGATGAGGAACAGAATTCCTTCAGGGAACCCTGTGATGGGCAGGACACTGACTTTTCCATTTCTGGGCTGCTTTAGAGTTTCTGGTTTTTTTCTACTTACAAATGGACTTAAATAACAAGACGTCAGTGTTTTCAGAGAAAAAAAAAAAATCATTGTCGAGGTTTAACCCCAGCCGGCAGCTAAGCCCCACACAGCCGCTCACTCACTCCCCCCCGCTGGGATGGGGAAGAGAATCGGAAGAATAAAAGTGGGAAAACTCATGGGTTGAGATAAAGACAGTTTAAGAGGTAAAGCAAAAGCCGCGCACACAAGCAAAGCAAGACAAGGAATTCCTTCACCCCTTCCCATGGGCAGGCAGGAGTTCAGCCATCCCCAGGACAGCCGGGCTCCATCACGCCTAACGGTGACTTGGGAAGACAAACGCCATCACTCCGAACGTCCCCCCTTCCTCCTCCTTCCCCAGCTCTATATGCTGAGCATGAGCCATATGGTGGGGGATGTCCCTTGGGTCATTGGGGTCAGCTGTCCCGGCCGTGCCCCCTCCCAACTCCTTGTGCCCCCCCAGCCTGCTCGCTGCTGGGGTGGGGTGAGGAGCAGAAATGCCCTTGGCTCTGTGCAAGCCCTGCTCAGCAATAACAAAAACATCCCTGTGTTATCAACACTGTTTCCGCACAAATCCAAAACACAGCCCCATACCAGCTACTGTGACAAAAATGAACTCTATCCCAGCCAAAACCAGCAGAACCATGAAAATATGTTTTGGTTTCAGATGTTACGTTTCAGTTTTTAGTTTTTAAAAATCCTGAATTTTCTAAACCGTCAAGAGGATTCCTCATAAGTACAAGCAATCTTGTCCTCAAATTTCATTTTAAAATATCTAAATATTTTATTTGGAAAATTACATTACTGAAACATTCTTTCTTTCTTCCCCAAATGAAAGTGTATCAACTTCATTTTGGTTGAAACACCATTTTAAACAGGGGAGAGGGATGTCTTGCGGAAATAAATCAGTTTTTCAAGTAAGTCAGGTTCACATTAGGGTTTAACCCATAAGCATGAACCTGTGTCATCCCAGACACCTTCAGAGTAACTCTGAGTCCAAAAAAGTTTCAAATTACTGAAAAAGACTTGAAAGGATAAAAAAATGTTATTGCAAGGCAGATTTTTAAGCATCAGACAGGGAATTCAAAAAATGACTGAAAATCAAATTGATCTTTTATACTACCTCTAATCATCGTGGTCACTAAACACCAGCTCAGAAGCTTGTTACCAGACTCAGCTGAAGGTACTGTTATTTGAAAGATCAGGCTCACATCCAACCACAATTTTCTGTCTTTCTTGTAAGTAAATAAAGAAAATTCCATGATATCTTTAAAGATAAATACCCAGATGTTCTCTCCACCCAATTTAAACTCTTTCAATTAAGCTCTGGAGAATTTTACAACAAATCAGATTTAAACACTATGAAAACGTGGCAAGTAGGACTCCAGGGATTCCGAATTACTTAAGAGGTGTCTATTGTGGCTTGCTTTCCAGTTCTATGACCAAAATGGTTTCTGAGTCCAAATCAAAATACTCTGCATTTGCCACACAAAATTCTTATTTTACTGGTATTAAGAACATTGTGCGAAGTCCCACCCTACTTAGGCCTTATGCTAAAAGCCCCAGGATTTCACATGAGTAGAACGGTTCCTTGAGTCTCTGGTGGCAAGCATTACACAGGACTAACCACCTGCAGACTTCTGCATTGATTCTGAAATAACATAATTTGTGCACTGCGAACTGTTCTAACTTACTCTTCTTTACCGTCCTACCTGCGTCCCGCTTTTCAGTGCACCAAAATATATCAGCTAAAGGCAACCCCCATCAAACTAATGCTATTGTTTCCTGGCAACTGTATTGTTTTCCATTAAAAAAATTAGTCATACAGGTTTTTTCCTTAGGGCAACTCTAGCCAGTTAATTATTAAGTAACTAAATTGCTTAACTAGTTAGAGGAACTCTGACCCATCACCAGTCACCATYTGGTTTCCAAGGTATTCATGGTTAACAAGCAGTGAGAAGATACGGCCACCTGCTACCCGCGAGGGCAAGTAGCCCCGCGCAGCTCATTTCCAAAGSAATTGCAGAGGATGGGGCTGTGCTGCAGCACGCCTCGCCCCGTCCTACCGCCTGCTGCTAACACGGCAGCAGGACCTGCACCGTTCTGCAGCCTACCCTCCACCACCCCGCAGGTGTTTCCAGATGGGAGCCTGCCTGGGAGTAGCAGGGACTCCGCCGCCGCTTTTGGAGAAGTGCTGGCACTGAAACCCTTCAGGTGTTGTGACAGCAGCATAAATGATAGTAAAGCTGTACTGCTGTAGGCAAGGAAAGCAGAGCTAYATGGGGATGCAGGTCCTCCACACAGATGGTTCGGACTTCTGCGGATTTTGTAAGATGCCTGCTGAGGCTGGGATAGAAGCCTATTCTGGGCAAGGAAGGCCTTGTTGTTTACACAAGGATGCCAAACAGCTCCCTAAGGAAGGATCTAAGTGTAAACTCATTTATGTGAAATGTGAAAACTAACTGTGAACTCACATAGTTGCCATCGCCCTGTGGCAGTACAGTTTGTCTTCTTATTTAGGCATCCCAATGCCGTCTGCAACCTGGATCTTTTTCTCAGCTGTATGCTCACAATGAATAAATTAAAAAGTCAAAACATGCAAACAGCAAACTAAACTGGACTAAATCAACCTTGAACAAGAAATGCGCAGTGACTGCTGCAGAATACATTGTGCTTCTTACAGCCCAGGGACATTAAAATATTGTCAGTAGCACAAAAAGGTGCTTCTTTCCTGGGCTTGTGCACGGCAGGAGACAAATGAACTTTGACGTCTCATTTCAGCTCATCACAGAACAAAGACAACAAAGGTGCTCCATATGCCGGCACAGGTTATTCATGTAACAACTACTTAGTSTAGCGAGGACAAGGCCACCCCTCTAAGTCTGGTTTATATAAAGTCTGATGTTTTCTTTCATAAGACTGCTGTTTCCAGAGACTAGTTTATTCTTGCTAGGATTAAGTAGATAGCAAGAATAACATGCTGCAGTGTATGTTGCCAGCCAATTAAAGTAAAGCGGATCATGGCCTGATACTGATAATAGAGATTCTACAGAATATTATTCAGATTCCCAGACAATAAATCTTAGCAGTAATGTCTGGGATATTGTTCCAGTCCAATAGTATCTCTCAAACATTTATACAATGGTATATTTATACAGCTAGTTTTATTTGGAGCAATGGTCTCTCTAGATTGATTTAAGGAACTCAAAAGTTGAGCCTTGAAGCCTGTCTTATGATGGGTCCTCTCTAATTAATCAGTACTGAAAACAAATAAGCAAATCACCAAAAAAAAAAAAAACACACTGCAAAAACAGATTATAAATTGGTACTAGTCATTTTTAAAGTCAACAGTAATTATTCTTCATAAAGATTTTGTATGAGTCTGCAGATACTACTACAGCCAGGGCTTCTACCCTGACCTCTCATTTTGGTTAAGTACTGCATTACAGTTACAACAGTTTGTAATTTTTCAGCCTCTATTTATTAACTCTCTTTTCTGCTGCCTCTCTTACGTGTTCTTGTTTTACAAGCATATACTTTTTATAGTATGAACTTTTCTTATAACTTCTATACATATATTCTTACTAATACAGAAACATTACTGTTACCCAGAATGACCACCCAAGTCCTGTTGTAGAGGTCCACGATGCACCCAAGGTATGAGAGAGTACATCAACCTCCATGTTCACTCATRTGCTACTGTTGCTGAAAACAGCAATGGCAGTTTTCAGTGCTAGTCCTGAAACTGGGTGTTTCTGAGTGTGGGTTGCAGAAGGTACCAAGAAAAGTGCTGTCTACACTGCCATTTCTGCCTTTAATGTTTTTTGTCTACTAGGTCTACATTTTCTCAATAACATGAGGGATAACGTTGATAAATGGCTAAAGTACAAGACTAGACATGAGCAATYTTGGGTTTTACTGAGCTGTTCCACTCAACCGCCATACGATTCTAGAAAAATCATTTTAATCACCTTGTGCAGAAATCTGCTTTCTGTTGAATCTGTTGAAGATCTGCTGCTCATGTTAAAAATACATAATAATAATTACGCTTTTCTATATTTTTCATTCTTTTGAATTTCTTAGAAGAAAATATGAAATATTTTCATACGAAATATGAAACTAAGAGTTATATCTTAAAATTTCAGACATCCCTCTATTATAATTTTGAATAGGCGTGTCAGTTGTAGAAGGACCTGCTGTGGCTGAAAAGAAATGCCTGTGATGTCTTGTCTTTTGATGTGTTCTGGGCCAYTGATGTCTTTTCCAATATAATGGAAAATCCTAAAAATGACTTAAGAAAAATCTTGCAATTCAAGGTTATAGAAAAAAATGCTGACTTATCTGCCTTGCTTTTTGTCCAAGCACAAGTGCAATACCATACATGCTGCACAGGCTGAAGCTGACTCACCTTCTAAGCAGACATCTGTGTTGTTGAATGAATCAAGTACCCGTTGTTTGCCTTTTGCAAGGGAAAGGTTTTCACAAATTGTGTAACTCTGTGAGTGAAGAGGGTCTTATTTTCAGGACAGGTAAAGTGGACATAGGGGTGGTTGGAAGCAAAATTAAACAACATAGCAAATCGAGCACTCTACCTGAACCAATGACACGACAAACCCAGAGGCAACAATAAAAAGTCTGCCAAGGAGCTCGATTTTATCAGTGGGTTCCCAGGTAAAAGAAATACTCCAAATGGTCATGAAAGCATGTCTTAGAGTACGACAAAATTCTTATTAATACACAATTTGGATTTACAAAATGTCCCATATTCTGGACCTTTTTGATTGATAAAGAGGTAGCAGGGGTTTCTCCTCAGAAACAGCTAGGAGACACTTGGATAGGCAATAACATCAGTGTATTTATGCCTATATGACTCAGCCCTAATGTAAGCTGAACTTCACATAATACTCCTCAGAATACCCATAAACGTGATAACTTATTACCGTCAAAAACAACAGCAGAGGAAGCACAGTGAAAGAGGGTCAAGAGCAGCAGCAGCTTTCCACTAACACCGGTAAGAATAGCAAGAGTTTTCATTTGCTAAATCTTGGTCAGAGTCAGTAACATTTCCTTTGTTTATGTCTTCATCATTTAAAAAACTCGTGAATCCTAAAATGTGCCTTCTGTATAGCAAGAGCAAGAACGTATTACTGTATTTATATGCATTTCCATCAAAAATCTGCAGTAAGTATCAATGCATCAGATTTCCCTTCCCCCAATTGTTGAAAATGAGCTAGAAAATAGACAGTTCACTTGTTCTCCGAAGAGAAACACGCCACCCTGCTAACTTTGGTGGTAGATGATTGCTTGAGCACAGTTGYCTGACGTTGAGGACTGATGTATTCAGGCCTTTGGAAATCATGAATGAATTTCAACTGGGTATGCATAGAGCAACTTCYACTGCACAGTGTGATCTAGTACTAATGTGTATTTGCCTAGAAAACCAACACAGAGCTTAATAATATAAGTCTAATGTAGAATTTACAAGCAGCACAAAGTGTTCCTAATAGAGACTCTATCGAATACATGAGATATTGTGATGACATTAACTCCCATAGTTCTAATGTTTTATGAAAAGTGGCCATTCAGCAGATACCAAAGCRCTGAATGCTCTGTCCATGGATGCCTTTATCTAGTTTCACATCTGTGTAGTCCAAATCCCAGTGACATTTTTGAGTGAAGTAGAAGTATTCTAGCAGGAAGAGCTCATTATATCTGATAAGAGACAGTTCCTTTCAATGTTGCATTAAGACCATATTGAAATCTACCTGGAACATTTTTATGACATCCACTAGCTCTATAAAAATGGTACAAGGTGATTTCTACCAATATATATTTACAGAAAAATGTGTTTGAAGAGCCTCCAATTCTTTCCAGAAATGTTTGTCCTCAAAAGACAACAAGCTTTTTGCAAATTGCATCATGGGTTTTGCCTGCCCTGCTAAAGCAACTGTACATTACCGAGATTTTATCAGTCTAATTAGAGGCCTGATTCTGCAGAACGATTCTTGTGCTTCCCAAAGTCACAGGTTTCAAACAAACAGGTGATAAACTTGTGACTACAATGCTACAATTCAGGATTGGACTCATAATGAAACAATTAGCATTAAACAAACAGTACAAAACTTGTGCTTATTAGGTCTCATCAGTCTTTCTTTGGGTCATGTTGTTTAGAAACAACTTACAGGGAAGAAAAGAACCATTGGTGAAGTGAATGCAAACTGTTCCATGAGGCAGGTAAGATTTGCATGACTGTACATCCATATAACCTAAAATCCTCATTCTTAGGCAGCTGGCATAGATCTCTCTTCTTTAGCAGGTATATTGAAAAGTAATTCAGGTAATCTGTTTAAATGTTACGTAGAATATTAAGAGCCTGATCCAAAGCCTACTGATGCCAGTGGAAAACCAAAGTGTCATATGCTATGTAKTTTGAGTAGTCTGAATTGTAATACTAGCAGTACCTTATTTCCTTTGGAGAAGCCACAGACAATCCCGAAAGACCRTAAGAAACCAAATCCTTAAGAAGCACTCTGGAGCAGAAATTTTTGGTGAAGAGTAACACTGAACACTTATTTTCTSCCGAAAATCAGAGCAGTCACTTTATTCATATGTGGAAACACAAYCTCCACACTATGTTTAATGTCACAAAAATGCTAACTGCTCATGGGGGAAATATTAGATCAATGCTAAAAAACAGCTGGGAAAGACCAGGGGAAACATTGCACAAGATCTGCAAGCACTTTGTGGAATATTTAGTTGGCACTTTTCTGGAGTGTTTGTGAGCATTTTGTGATATTTCTGAAGGCATGCTGGGAAAATGTTATGGGAAAATAACAGTCAAGTAGTAGAGCCATATGAAAAAAATCAACAACAAATAATAATGAAAGAAGCTAATTTATCCCCCAGATAAATGAATGCTAAAGCAGAATTACACTGGTGTGTAACAGTATTTCTTGCTAGGAAAGCACAAGRCTAAGTTGTGTGTTCTTTCTATAATCAGTTCCCTTCATTACTACTCCCACCAAGTTGCTAGCTTCCAGCAGCAGATGAGAGAGGCATCAATGTGTCCACGCATTTCAAGAAATCTGCCAGTCTCCTACCTTCCTCTCTCCTGGCCTATCATTAAATTAATTCAGCTTTTGTGAATTTTCAAGAATGCATGCACTGTTTTAACAAAAMCAGCTTGCATTCAGTTGTGCAGAACTAAGCAGCACTTAACCAATTTACATCCATTAGCGTTGTAGTTCTCTCCTCAGATCTTAGCACTTGCGATGTATTTCTTCTTCACAGTTATTTTAAGTAGGATTATACACCCCTCTCCCCTTGTCCTGCCCCATGTGGGACAGTCTTTCCAACCAAAGAGCAGAAGCAGCTTCCCCAACATAGCACCCACCTCCACTCCTCTCCACTTCACTATTTTAAAGTTTTCTCCACAGGTGCACAACTTTCAAAGGTATGTAGACCATATCTTGCAGCCTCCTCTGCTCTACTTTTTTCCAGGTCACTTTGATGTTGCCCTCATGATGAAGCCTCAGTGTTTGAGAACAGACATAGTCTTTGCTCTTGTGACAAACTTGATTCCAGAGAGCAAGAACTTCTGCAAAATGCCACCAACAGCGTGCAGACACAGTTTGAGCATTAACATTTACCAGCCAAGGCCCCGGAAGGGTGTATATTCCAGTAAGAAGCCAACCCCTTGAGCAATATAAAAGGCCTGCCAAGGACAGCCAAGTAAAACCAGATGCCGTGGGTTGGAAAGATACAGAATGGTAATCACACTGGTAGGCAGTGTGAGATGAGAAAATAAGGAGAGGGCAAGGAAATGAGTGGAGAAATGAAAGAAGAAACAAAAGAAGACCAACAGTGAGAGAACTGACATAGGCAGTATGAAAAAACATACAACAGGCAGGCTATATAGGCAAGTAAAGGAAGGCAAGTGTCACTGCAAAAAGGAGAAAAACAGTTCTTAGAGATATATGCCCAAATTACTGCTAGCTGTAAGACTGTTGCCTACATCACAAGTAATTTAGCAGCTGGGATCTGTGAGCAAGAATGAATGATCTCCAAATGTTTTGAAGAGTATGAAAGTATGAATCATATTATTTGACTATATTAAAAAAACAAACCTATGACCTTACCATTGTTACCTACAGTTTTACCCTTGCTTTTGCCATTGGCATGAATGGTGCCGTCCTACTTCAATCTGTTTGTCTTCAATAAATTCCTGATACTTGCGTATGTGCTAACTTTACACAGTAGAGGTCAATACTGTACTTTTATATGMTAACTGCAGCTAACACTAAGAGAATGGCAAATGTACAACTTAAACAAATTTCAGCAACTTGAAAGAGCTTTGCATGCCTCCTGAAATGATTCCTAACACCAGTYCAGTACACTAACCTTTGCCTTTAGAATAGCTATAGTCAGATAAATCATTTAACTCTACCATCAAGGCTGTTACCTTTGGTTTTTTCCATTACTTTCTATCTTGTTATTCAATGACTTAAATCAGTCACTAGAGCCTACTTCATCAAGCTTCAATAATCTATAAAACAACTATTTATACCACAATTTTCTCATGATTTTTCACCACTCAGCCCAGTTTTCTCTACAAACTTTACTGAATTTCTCTTTACATTGGGGGGGGGAGGAAAGTGAATTTCCACAGTGGCTAATGAAAAAAGTATTGGAAGGCATAAAACTATTGCAGAATAAAAACCGCATCTTTAGGTAACACCTGCCTTTAGAACCAAATGAATCAGTCTTCAGAGAYTGGGCTAAAGGGACAGGCTTTGGAGCTTGAGTGACGTGGGGCTGTAGCAGTGTATATCCACTCTGACTGCACATAGCCAGAAACACAGTGCAGAGGAACCAGTGCCCTACAGAAACATCTCTCAGAGTCTGCTCTTCCCACAATGTCTCTTAGCTACAGTTCTGATGATCAAACAACAGACTGGGTAGGAAAAGCACCTCCCATCCCCAATATACATCTGTTTAAATGTCAAGAAGGTCCCTGCAGCACATTTTTGAATATGCAGGATGCTGGGTGCAGTCACAGTCATAGCTTGCAAATGGTAAGAAGGTTTTGGATTGGCCTTAAGTACCATAGGTGAAGTTTCCCTGACCTCATGGCACAAGGTCCTTTTACAAAGAGCAGTTATTTTGACTGGAGTATGGAAAAATCTTGTTGTAGTCTTTATAAATGCTGTCTAATGGAAAATGAATTAGCAGACCATGAAGAGTAGGTATGGGAGCAATCTCATAATGTCCTCATTGTTACAAAGCAATGTACAAACATACAGTGTAAGCCATTATATTGAAAACAATCATCTTCCTAAAATAGCCTGCAGCAGCAAACAGCTACAGAAAGGGATTTGTTACCAATCATATAACACTCTCTACTACTTACTAGTTAGATCTTCTCCTGATGTTTAGCAGGATTCTCTGCTTTGCAGTTTGGGAGAAAGCGTTGATCCTAAATAAACCGCTATGCTTTCRGCCTCCTAGTTTAGCTACACGGTGAAAAACATGAGCTGCATTGAAGGAGAAGGGAAAAAAGAAGCAATACCTGTGGAACTGCTATTTAGACTATTTTCAAAATGTTATTCCCGTTGCAACGTCAATGGAAATTTTCACAGAGAGGTACAAAACTGGGGCAATTCAGATTAATTGTGGAGATAGCCATGTCAACACATTTTTTGGAAAAACTAGGGATATGAAGTTAAAAGAATTCCTCCCCACCTCCMAACTCTTTCCCTGGAGGAAGGCTTGGTCCAAAGGAGCCACACAGTGGACCTGGGAGACTGGCATGTTTAGATCATGGACCTCAGCTCTGTGATACACGGCTGGCCAGGCTGTCGATAGCTGTTAGTTATCTTACCCTACTACAGGCCCTGCAAGTGTCTCTACTCCTTTATGTATACACTAGGTTTAGGAACAAACTGTGTAGGACATTAACTACTAAAATTATGAAAAATAAGTGAGAAAGAGTGACCTTAAATAGTGGMGTTTATGACCTCGTGGGTTTCCCTGAAACTGTTTCACCCAGATACAAATACAGATCTCCGAGGACAAACACATCACCGCTCCCACACGGGACCAGCTTTGTTCTCCATAGGAGTCYCCTCACTGCCTAGAGCGTGTCAGCCGCTCCCTCTGGAGCCTCCATTTGTTTCCTTCTACTTTCTATATGATACTCACAGCACTTCCTAGGACAGAAATCTCCATCCCCTCATTATCAAAGCTGCCAATCCTACTCACAGACATATGCCCTGGAGAGGGAAARTTAGCCATATGCTGAACGTGGAGCACAGTCCTCATTTCAAACTTGACTTACCTGGATATCCAYGCCGGTCCTCTGCTCCCAACCATCCCCTCTTCTCTGAAATCTGAAGTTTCAGCCTCACGAGTAAGTCCTCCTAGAAACCCAAACAAATAAGAAACAGTCTCCTTCACGCTCTTGGTGACTTGTCCTCTATATTATTAGACCTGACTGAAGACATTCAGACCATTTTTATCTTAAGGTCTTTGAAAATTGTCCTTGTTTTGTTTTTAATCAAAATAGAGCATTAGCTATATTATTATTATTACGTTGTTAATTTTTCAGATAACACATTTTCCTTATGTTTTTATGTGGCATTCTGGTTAACAAAACTTTTTATTTTTCAAAACAAGTTATTTCAGAAATAAAAAAATGTAAATATCTATTTCAATACAATTTTAAGAAAAAAATTGTACAGAAAACATTTAGAAATTGTACAAAATTGCAGACAATATTTCCTCATAATGATCTGTTTCTAACTTTTTACAGTGACAACAACTTTGACATTTCAAGGAGTCTTCAGAAAATTCTGGGTTTATTTTTTCAGGAAGATCTAGTATTTATATTAAAAATTGTTTTGCCAAGAGGCTCACATTCTGTCACTGACAAATGAAGCAGAGACTGCCAAAATAAAAAGATTCTACTTTTCTTCATTTCGGAACCTTTGTCAAAGTTCAGAAAAGATCTTAGAAACACCAACATACTTCTAAACTAAATGTCTAAAATGTTAATGTAACTTCAGGGCATACTTAATATTGTAAAACCACCAAAAAAAAAAAAAAAAAAAAAAANAAAAAAAAAAAAAAAAAAAAAGGAAAGGAGCTGGAAGCTGCCTAGATCAAGACATTTGAAAAACAAAAATAAGGCTAAAACTGAAACAGTTATGAGAGCTACACAAAATGTTTCTCATTAGAGCAAGATAGCTATGAGTATTAATATTTAACAATGTCATTCGAATAGATCTGGCACAGCATCTTGTGCAGTAGTACTACACTCAATTTTGTGGTGCTCAGGGCACAAACACAAGTTTTAAAAGCTCCTGACACTCCACATCATTGCACAATTAGAAAGTTACACAAACCAGCCACAGTGCAGAGGCATTGGGGGTCTCTCTACCTACTCAGCCATGACTCCTGAAGACTTTTAGAGCTCCCAAAGGACGCTGCTCATGCAGAGAGGAAGTCTTCTTACTTACAATTCAAGTGTGTTTTCTTTTATAAASAGAAATAAAACCAAAACCTTCTCATGTTTAAAAAAGTACCTCTTGCCTCTTAACAGCAAAATTGGGTTTGTTTAATAGCTAGGATGCACCTTCCTTCTTTTTCTAAACTGAGTAATTGGTCTCCAGAATACACACAACTCCTGTCACTTGCRCCATTTTGAATTAAGAGTAAATGTTGACTCATATTAATGACAAAAAACTATGGCTTGAGCCAAAGYAAGCTTCTTAGCATATGACTTATTAATCCACTGACTGCCTAATTCAGTGTGGACTAAATTCTTAACATTCTTGATCATTAATAGTAATCAATACAGTGATGCAGCTAGACGTGTAGGTATTGCACACTTGATTTTAAGTGATATAAATTTTATATTCTGGCTCTAAATTAGAAATTTTAAATCTGACTTCCTTTTCTAAAGTACTACAGTTAGTGTCTTCCCATTCCCAATAGGCAAATTGAGATCAATCTCAGGCCTATGTTTTATGAGGGTATTGACTTCCATAAGAAACAACACAATACAAGCTTTACATTCCCGAAGGTTATTTTTTCTTTAAAACAATTTGCGTTTCGTATTCCTGGAAAGTGAAGATTCGCAGCTCCAGGGAAGTTCTTGCTTCCCCTACAATTCTTGCACTATGGAATCATCTCCACATGAAAAATCAGCTGGGCATACTTCACATTTTCAAAATCTTAATTTACATCAAGAGTTTTTCACACTGTATTAACAGTTCCCTGATGCCAGCACTTCCCTGGCAAGAACATCACTGATTTAAGATTCCTGAAAGATAAACGTCTTTTTTTTTGAATGGGATCTCTAGCTGTACGCGCACTTCTATTTTTCTGATGCGGGAAGTTTCCTACAGACATCTTTAGTTTCTATCACACGTATAATCTGTGATCTTTCAAGCTTGCTATTTCTCCAAAATGTCACTGTGATGTTATTGCACATCTCTGTATAGGCTGGGATAAACAGTCACAACACACCAAGCAGAACACTGATGTAAAATCCTCCTATATGAAATCTTTTAACACTTGAAGTATATAACTTTTCTGAGCTCTCGTTCAGCTCCCAAACAGAGATGAATGAAAAGCACGCATACGAAAGAGCAGCTCTCAACCTTTCCCATCGAAGTCCAGACCACAGCAAGACGTTTTTGACCTGCATGCCCAGTTTTATGCTTATCCTAACCTGATCATACAAAGTTTATTTTAAAAAGGATTAAACTTATTTTTATTACAGCATTTAAAATCACATACATTAATTATTATTAATCTTCTACGACTGCACACAACTTTTTTCAAGTGGCACATTCCACATACTCACCATATTTGCTGCTTTTCACCAGGCAAATTTTGTCACGTCCCTGCTTTAAAGGCCTGTTACACCTCTCTACCTATGGCTTCAGTGTATCCCAACCCCCTTCCCAACAAGAAATAAGGAAGTAACTCTTTGAAATCTGTGCTTACTATTTCTAAGTACTGGAACCTCCTTTTTAAAAACTTGTGTTTTAAAGTAATATAAATTCCACAGAAAATCCAAGAGCTCTGAAATGAAAAGGCTTGCTTAAGCCACCATCATTTTCCAAAATACCTGGACTATCAAAAAAAAAAAAGCCAAAAGCTCAATTAGGATCAAATTAAAGGTCATCAAGCCCAGAATCCTACCTCTCAGAGCAATCAGCTGGGGATACTCACCTCGCACAAATAAGGGCATGGTCTGTTTGCAGAGATTCTCTCCCAGCTTCTGGCAATCAGTAATTAAAAAACTTCCAGAGACAGAGGTCAGTAGCAACAGCTGGAGCTATCATCCAAAGGTGCTCTGTGCCCTCCCTGAACCCAGGTATAGCTGTGGTCTCTACAACACCCAGCTGTAGCACTCATCAGGCCAAACAGCATTCTCCTGACCTTTTTTTCTTTTTCTATCTCAGGGCTCACCTGACCCAGAATTTAAGAATTTTTTACTTAACAGACTGGGCTTTCCATAAGGCTTCTGTTTTTGAACTAAGACATATGTTTTAAAAGGGAATTTTTCCTTAGTTTATAAAAATGTAAACAGTGCTGTAAATACACAAGCAGGGCAACTGCTTACCTAAGAAATAGTGGATGATCACAAAAGCCTGCTTGTCAAATACACCTTGTGCAAGTATTAAGAAGTGTTGATTTTGGAAACGGTACAAAAGCATCCTGAGATAAAGCAGTGTTGCTGATGTGGAAAAAACGGCACATTCCACATTATTCACAGTCATTCTGCCAGTACAAAAAGTAAATTAATTTCCATTCCTGTTCTTGCAAACAGGAATATTTTTTCAGAAATGCTTATATGTGAACACAGTCACGGATAAATACAGCTTTGCCTCTTTTTCATGGGGCCAGACTGTCAATTAAGGGCAATCCAAAGGCTCTCAGATTTGTCAGCTAAATACAATCCCAAACGCACCTACCCATGCAAAATGCCATATGTGTGGGTACTATCTGACAGGTCTGCAACATCCATGTGCATGGAAAATGGGGAAAAGATGCTCAGCAATTTGTGTTCACTGAGCACTCTCTATTCTCCCTGACGTGGACTGACTTCCACTATTACTGAATTCATCATACAAACTCCTACAGAATATGCTTCTAAATTATGGCTTGCATTTTATGTCCCACCCATTGCCACTGAGTTAATTACAGTCTGGATTTAAACATTATCATTACTTACAACATGTAAGACGTGTGAAAGGGAATTAGGCATATATAATGTCAGTTCTCTCTCTCTAAATTATTTAAATAAGGGAGGAAAAGACAAAGAAATTATATAGTACAGAATATAGTGTCTACATCATAATTTGATACCTGCTGCACGTTTCTGTATTGCTGAGGGAATTCAAACATGCAGCATTTGTGGCCATAGGACTGGATACTGGGTGCTTTCTGGGACGTAGCCTCCACTAAAATTTGGAATCCTTGTGCGGTTTCAGGCAAGCAGTGGCCACGTCTGGGCCTCAGTCTTGTACTCAAATCACAGACTTGCTCGTAAAAAGCAACTGCTCACCAAAACTGGCTCCAACATCAAGTGAAGAACGGCTGAGGAAAAGCAGAATTCAATTGCTAGCACTCAGCTGAAGACTTACAATGGGCACTTCCATTATCCCTCATTTCATTAAGCCCAGTCTTAAAACACGTCTGATTCTCCCTTACCACACAGAGAAGTGTTCATAATAAAATGTATAATAAATAACTTCAAGACTCTCAAGAGATTGTAGTGGTGAATTAATGTAACTATTCAAAGAGCACTCACATGACTGATCAAATTTCCTAAAAAAAAACAGAAATAAGAGCATTATTTTATATTTATCTCTATCCATATTAATATAGGAACATGTTCTTATAGTCAAAATTCTTCTGGACCTTGCCTCTGAATTATTCATAAATAAAAGAAAAACTTTACATGATTTTAGTTATGTGAAGAGATGAGGAGAAGGAAGACAGTTATGAAATAGGCTCAAGTATGTGTCTGAAAACAGCTAGATTTCTGAGGCAGTGAAGTAGCTCTTAATCAACTACACAAAAATATGTATGGAACGTCAAGAAAGGATGCTCATGTGCTATCTTTTACTTCTTGCTTAAATGTTTCTTCTGAAAGAGAGGGATTTGATTCAGATTTTTGATGCAGCTTGTTCTGTTGCTAATATACAACTTACTTCTAAGCATCCATTTTAATATTGTATCGACCTTCTACTCGTACACGTAAAACCCTGAAATCCTTGCTCAACTGCCAAGCCAGAGTCTAACCTCTTGCAAAATACTTAACGTAAATGCCATATAAACCATTATCTATCATTGTGAACCATCTCTRCTGTGGTTGACACAGACTATGCTCTACCATTACAAGACTGACATTTTATTTGGTCCACATTCACCAGCTCTTCTGTGTATCTTCTATTAATGCAAACTTGTATTTCTACCAGCAGTAACAATAAAGGATTGAGGCAAGTTTACTTGAATTTTAATAACAGGAGCTACACAGATTGATAAACATGTAAAACATACACAGAACAAGAAAAGTCATAAAATGTCATAGAATACCGAATCTTTGAAATTTATAACTCTGTACAGTGCTTCAGTGCTTGGCAATGAACAGAATGTTGAGAAGATCGTGACATTTTAGATACATTTTAAATACACTGCACATATTCTAAATACACTAAACATACTTTAAATATGCCGAGGACCACTGTGAGTTTCAGTTTCCAACAGGCTTCAACTCATGAACAAAGTGGACGAGGAAAACCATGTTACATTGGATGTCCTATTAACCTTAGGGGTTTTGTCAGAATCAAATAAGGCAGAAGAATGACACAGATGATTGCCATGGAGAGGGATTCGACTCTTTCTCTGCGTTACCTAACGGTTTCTACTTTTTTAAAGACAAACTGATGTAAAAAAAACAAACAGGTTTCTTGCAAAGATCTCATAATCAAGTGTAAAATGATGCTAACCTTTATGAACAAAAGGCAAATGAAGATGAGTAAGTACTTCCAATCAAATTGCATCTGATTTTCTGTAAGACTGGAAACTTCACAGCAGCAGAAAAAAAACCAGACTGAATGAAACCTGCTGCAAAAACCTTAGTTTTGCAGACCTTTGAGAGCTGGCATGGTGCCAGTGCTACATCCCAAAGTACAAACCAACATGCCCTCACCCTTCTTATGACAGGACAGCAAAGTTAAATGACAGAGCCCTAATGGTTCAGTAATGGTCCCACCCCAGTACGCTACCTCTGATGATGAGAGAACTGACTAAATAAAAATGACCTTCCATAGCTGTGGCAATGTAATTTCAGCCCTGGTGGCAATACACTGGGAACCAAACCTCTTTTCAGTTTCAAACCTCAGCCTTTGAAAATAACATTAAAGGTTCACGATGAGAGACTGCTTTTTAAACATTTTTTTCAAGGGAGAACTGAAATGTAAGTGTCTCCAATAAGGAAAAGCTCCATTTGTGCCTTCTCCCGTGGATAACGGCAGCAGGGAGAGAGGAACTTCAATTCCCTGTCAGCACTCCAAACTGTCGTCTAAAGGCARAACTGCAGTGGCCTTCAGAAGTTTGAATTTATAAATAAAGTATCTATTCCTACATAAATGTCACATTAAAGTATATCACAGAATTCAGCACACCATCTGCCTAGCCATGACTCCAAATGAAAATGTTATTCAAGTTCTTGCCCATATTTTCCATCCAAATATTTGTATAGTTTCAAATAGCCTAAGGAACCTGGTACTGACGTCATTCTCATTGAAATCAATAAAAGCTCTGCCTCTGGCTTCAACGGGAATGGCCTCAAGCATCCTGTAGCAACATCTTTGAAATACTAAACCAAAACTGCTACAGCTATCATTGAAGGAAGTAATGTATTTCTATTTCTATTTACAACTATCCTGAATGCACGAGGCACTTTATAAACTCATGTAAAGAAGGTCATAAGACGGTGGACACACGGAGCACTAATTTAGAGCAGTTATCTTAAAACAGCCTATTCAGAAATAGTTGCATTGATGGATTTCCCCATCAGACGAGGTCTGATACAGCAGCTACAGAAATGATCACCAACGCTCAAGTCRCTCATTTGTACTATGTGCATCCCCAGACCACGTAATCTGAAGTTTTATTTCAGATAAAATGCCCATGGAAAAGAACAGATGCTRTGACTAGTAACAGCTATCCCAGCTTTTGTGACAAACTGCAAAACAACGGCGTCCTACTGTGAAGTGTACCGATGTTACAGACAAAGCACGGAGAATCAGCAGAGTGCGCGGCTGGTGGTCCAGGTGGTTGGAGGGAGGAAAGAGATGCAGCACCGCAGCAAGGGAAATGGTAGGAGAGACCGGTGAGAAAAGGAATCCTGAGGAAGCAGAGACGAGAAAGAGGAGGAAGAGGAAAAAGGCAGTGAAGCACAAGAAGAAAGTATGTCAATTGCTACTATAGATCAAATAGAATAATCAGAAAGTCAGTAACATACRTGTATTAATTTAACTTTATCACCATGGCCCTGGACTGCGCATGACCTTCGGATGGAGTTAACAGAAAACCTACATGCACCATCCTATATTACATCATTTATTTATTTATTTTTTMAAAAAGGAACAAATCTGTAAAAAATTCCTTAGCTAGGTATATAACCCTAAATATGTGTTGCACACTTTCTTCAGTAGGGCGATGTATACAGCCAAAAGCAACCTTAAGCTTTATGGAACATTAATAATTAGAATGAAATGAGCACTACAGACGGAATTCATACCTGAAAAGTGAAACCCCTTAATACTAAAAACTACTTGCCTGAGACTGAATTGGGAACATAGTTGTGTAACCACTACCCTGTTACCTTCTAAAGGTCACTAACAGGCAAACAACCATCCCAGACGTTCAGAAAATCATTTTACCATGTTATAACAGGCATATACTAAAGGTCATTTGAAACTCAAGTTTCTAGTTGGGCTTCTACTTTGTCATAAAGCAAAGCACATTAAAAGAACAATTGAGCTGGTATGTGGCTTTAGTGCATGTGAGAATTCTGCTCCACCATCCGCAATGAACAAAGCTGTTCTCTTTTATTGCTTTTTTTCAGTACTTGAATATCTGCCTTGTAAGAGAAATTGTTTTTGCCTAATGCTATGTCTGGTACTTCAGGTGTGGTCTGGCTAGSTTTTTATAGCATATTCTGGAGTGCTTTTAAATCATCTCCAGGCAGAAGCAGGTATCAAAAGTGGTAACCTTTTCTGATCTCCCTCACTTACACATCCAAGTGGCATTAATGGGACATTAATAGGCTATGCAAACACAGAAAAAACGATATCCCTTTTCCGTGAGGATACGAGCAGCACTGGCAGACTGTTCTGTTTGCACTTCTTCTCGCTGGTAGCGTAAGAACTGAACAGTCAGTCCAATTTCTAAGCAGCTCGCCGAGGACCTGCCCCCGGAGGGCAGCTCCATCCAGCGCCCGTTCCMAAAGTCCCTGGCTTCTGCGGGCGTCCCCAGCCCACACGCCCCAACACCCTTCTTCGAGCAAGCCGCCCCGCTCGCTACCAGCTGCACGTTAAACGTGGCGATCGCTTACACCCCCCCTCCGCGCCGCGCCTCACCGGAGCCCCTGCGCGCCCCTCCGCCTCCCCGCCCGCCTCCC